>DWHP01003611.1:0-13234 GCA_018247895.1 Parnassius honrathi
CAGGTGGCTCAGGACCGTGCTTTGTGGCATTACTTGGGGGAGGCCTATGTTCAGCAGTGGACTTGTGAAGGGTTGTAAGGATGATAGTGATGATACATATACATATATTAATTTTCTTATGGGCTTCCTTCCATAATTTGTTATTATTCACCCGAAAATTCACAAAACATGAACTTTAGTATGAATTTACAATTTTATTCACTTTAAACTTCGAATATTTAATGTATTGAATAAAATATTAATTCATAAAATTGTTCCAAATAAAATAAAATTATGAAAAATAACTGGCTATGAGAGAAAGAGAGAAAATGTGCGCGCGCACTGCCTTCTCCTGCGTATATCTCCCTCTCAACTTCCGTTCGCTTCGCCCGATCACACTTTTCGTAACGCATTCTTCACGCGGTCAACTAGCTTACTCCCCAAGTCAAGCGTGCGTAAAGAAGTTTTACTTCAAAAAGTGTTCTGTATATCGCCTACATTGAGCTGAGTACAATAAAGCCTTATGTACCGTTATCGCATTCAAGTATCTCAAAAGCGTTAATAGAGGGTATGGAAGAGGTATGTACTGGTAATAACAAGTATCTATAATAATGATACGAGCTTAGGGTTCGTGACAATAAAAATTGCCGATTGAATTACCAAAATTGATGCTTTAATTAGCGAACACTAATTAAAGCTTAAAACAAACTAATAGCTAATCGCACTTAACACTTTAGTTCACTTTATTTCGCTCCGAAGTCTTCGCTAGTTTCGCCAATTTAATACTGCCTCGGTCACGGTCCATAACGCCTTTATATAGGACCTTTTCCACTAAAATATCCCGAATGTTCGAGCACATACCTGTTCCAACCAAGTGTAGAAAGTGTCGATGGCGCTGGAGATGGAGAGTGCTAGCATGGCATTTTCTAGAAAGCTCTCCTAATGCCTGCTACTTGATACTAGATGGCGCTAGTGACATTTACCGGCATCAACTATGGCGCGCAACAATAACAACACGGGCAGAGTTAAATTAGAAAGAGTCGTTCCAGGCTTCCCGATTGAAAGAGGAGTGAGACAAGGGGACCCGACCCGACCTCTCCGAAGCTGTTCATTGCCATCCTTGAGTCGACAGTAAGAAAGAAATTAGTGGCACATGAGCCACCTCCGACCCGACTTGGTGCTTTTATCGGAATCAAGCTTGCCATTACAAGTCATGATCCAGTCACTTAATGTGGCTAGTAAGGAGGTAAAATTAGAGATGAACTGCACCAAAACATAGAGAACGATACAAGAGATAGAAATATCTGTTGATAACATAATATGTACGGTAGGTGAACAATTTGACTTCGACAAGGAGAATAACTATTCAGGAATCAAGAAGTGTATTCAATTTACTTAGCCTAAAGGAAGTTTTTAGAAGTAATATTCCAGTAAAAATTAAAACTAAAGCCATGTCGAGCTGCCTTTTACAGTGCCTAACTTATGCTTGTCAGAACTTGGAAACACACAGACAAAATAAAGAAAAAAATTATCATTTGTCAACGAAACACTAAAAATGAAGAAAAAACAAAAAATAAGACATACAAAAATAAGTAGCATATCTGAAGCTACTAATGTTCTAAACTATTCCAAAAGACTGAAATGGAAGTGGGCAAGGCATGTGGCGAGACTGTTAGACGAGCGGTGAACCATAAGGGTGACACGGTGCAGAGGACTAGGTGGAAAACGCTATAGAGGAAGACTGCTGACGAGATGAGCTGATCATATAGGTAAAACGGCCGGCCAAGCTGGATGCCGAAAGGAGAACTCTTTGAAGGAAGTCTTCACCTGCGGAAGGGTCCTTACTGATTAGTTAATTATAATAATTGAAGTAAGGTTAATAATAACCCCTGGGAATGAGGTGGTCGCTTCCAAGTTGTTTCTAAAATAAATTTTGTAAATATTTTGTGACAGTCCCGCTGGGTTTCTTTCTGGTTCTTCCCAGGACAGAGGTGTTTTTTGAACCAGTGGTAAAGTAAAAAACTGACTTTCAATAAGAATTAATTGTAATCTATATTGAATAAAAAATTATTCTATTATATTCTATACCCAAACGTGATATGGGACGGCTTCTCCGGTGTTGCCACGTGATGTGACTGCGCCGCAGAACACCAGCGAACTTTATTTATTGTCAAAGTTTTTTTTTTTAAAACGATATCACAGAAACTTCTCCTCTATCGTGGGGGCAGTTTATATAAATTTTCACACGGGCAAACACCCGGAACAATTATCTGTAGGCCATACAAATACTTATTCCGTGCGGGATTCGATTGCGCCACAGAGCTGTCTAAAGCTGCAGAGTTCTCTAATTTTCAAGCCTTGCTATGGCAAAAACGACTTACACCGAATAAAATCTCACGGTGTTCCATTCTGATCCACCGTCGGGAGTACTTTCGCGTACATCAGCAGCTCTAGCGGCGGCAGCCTCCCTTGGGTGAAGAAAACCCTTTCCACCAGTCCCCCAGCGCGTCAGACCGCAAAGCCTATGTATTCACATGGCCATATAATTTAGCTGTAGTTTGGCTCTATCACGTAAAAAGTAACCGTGGTAGAGCTACGTATAAATTAATATTCTTATCGCATAGATTTCACAAATCTACTCCACACTATTTACAAAAGATAATTTCCAAAGAGTGGTTATTAATTCCAAAATATTAGTGTCAAATGTAACGAACAGAGACTGATCAAAGGTGATTAAAAGTAACAAACTGCTTAATTAATGCTGCCAGACGGTATTCTCACGAGGGTTTTTAATAATTTGAAAAATCACGACAAGATTTATTAAATTAGTGTTTCCAGGTACTATGATATACTCATAACACAACTTCAATCTTTAGAAATGTACTGAAAACAATTCAACATTTTTATAAATGTATTTCATTTATAAAAATGTTGAATTTTAGGTACAATATTTTTCCCTGGACTCTTGTAGGCTGTAAAACTCTCCCAGAGAAACAATAAAACTCTTTCTTCCCAGCAATGGGGTGTATATACTGTACGTATAACAGCTATTTAAAACGAATCATTTAAAACTGCACCAAATGTACGTATTAAATGTAAATGACGTTTAAAGTAAGTGTTCACTACGTTTAGGTGAGATTTTAACAAGCGTTGATCCGTTGCAAATCTGTCGCACATGAAAGTTTAAGCGCTAACGCAGCGCTAGGCACCGCACGTACCACTTTCTCTCCGTTTATGGCGATATCCTTGACTCCAGAGTATAGTACTGTTTTTATAGCATTTTATATTAGCTATTATTATAATAGTAGCGGGATAGTGTTCGGGTACATAGCTACTGTACCCGTGATTAAATTTATAAGGCATGAGATCATTAAATACCTATAAAATATTGGCACTAGCATCTTTAATTAAACAAACTGCACAAATAAGTTGTAGTGCTTTACTCCCGACATGTCAAGGTCGAGCAATTTGGTGTTCTTAAAAAGCCTCTATCGTAACTATATTGCACTTATACGATATTAGGAGTAGCCGTATAACAAGCTCTAATTAATCCTTCTTATATTTTCTAAAAATCATTTTATATTACCTTGAAAAAAAAAAGGTTTGAAAAAAATTACATGCACTTCTGTATTGTATGTGGTCACGATGACTCCCGATAAAAACGACGTATCGGGACCGGTATTTCCATTAGCTCCAGAATTACATCAGCTGGTTTTTTATTTCATATCAATAGCCTAGTTAGTACGCGCAGTTTGTTAATAAAAAAGATATATTATTTCATATTTAATACATAATGAGGTAATATATAATAAGGTAGGATATTTTTTTTGTATATTTCTTCAAATATTTTTAATGAGTCGAAAGTATCCTAATTCAGGGTTTTTCAAACCTTTGAAAATTCATGACCCCGAAAATATTTACTTTCTCGTAAGAAGCTTTTGGACCTTTTTTGTAAATATTTCATCAATTTATGTAAAAAGCGTTATGAGGACTTTTAGATTTTTCAAACTTCCTTACGAATTTTATAGAGTTTTATTTCTATTTATTTTATATCGAAGTTTGCTTTACATCGCCATGGTCAGGGGTAACTGTGTCTTTGACATCCTGATGCCATAAGTTTTAATTTTAATATCCTCGTGATTCATCTACGGTGTTCTTTTGAGGAATCGATATCGATCCTAAAAAAGTTTCGTCCAATTCTGGCTTTTTTATGGTATAAAAGTGATAAACGGAAATACTACCAAGTCCACCAGACGATAGGATATCGTGGTCCATAGACGTTGTCGCCCTTAAGGACTGAGATGAAATGCCTAGACTGCAGTAAAAGGTTCTTCGGTTCTCCACACTCACCATACGAAACACAACAGAATTAAACACAGCCGGTCGAGTCAACCTATTCGTGCTACAATCATATTATGATGTAACTGGAGTGTGGGTTTACTACGCATAATGTATAACGTTCACTGCCCATTTTGTTCGAACATCACGGGATAGCCCTGATCATTAATGATGTTAATTATGTTTTCTTCAACCATACATAATGTAATTTAATAATCACTGTACTGAACTGTCACCGCGGTGGAGCTACCCTACAGCTGTATTGTGGTTGTAGCAGGAATGGGTGACCAGGGAGGACAACTCCCACGTAGAATACCAGTGCTGTAGTGCGTAGCTGCTGTTTTTGTTATAGTGAGTATAGGAAACCAGATGCCCTTTTTTACTGAAAATTATGCATACTATCTTAGTCCTCATGGGTGAGAACGCATCTGCATTTTGATTCTTATTTTTTTTTGATTGGGGATAGATGCAGACGTCTACGAGTCACAGTATCCAGTTACCATCACATACTTATTCAATAAAAAATCGTTAGGAAATTTTCTTTCCTACTAACTAAATCTTATTACTAAAGTGTGCACTTACATAGAACTTGTTATGGTAGAAACGCGCCTGAAGCGCGCGCACTACGGCATCTTCTGTGAGTGGTCCGCGCAGGTGGATCAAGTCGTCCACGTCTGCGCTCGGACTTGTGGTAGTACCCGCCCCGGCTGCCGCCCCCGCTGCCGCCGCCGCTCCCGCCTGTATGCCCGCTCCCGCCACCGTTCCATTTAGCGCGGTCACTGCTCCTGCTCCCGCTCCACGCCATCGCGTCTCTGCTAAATATAAGAAAAATAGTTCAAGGAATAGCAAAGAATGTGTTTGTATCTAGGTGGTTCTTCAAATGTCAATTTAGATAACTAACTGATAACCTAAGGAAAGAAGCTAAATTTTTCTATAATAATAACAATGTCTCCCAGCCTCAATGTAAACTAGCCGTCTGCGCAGGACAGAATTATAGCTCCCGAGTGTATGCGGCAGCTCAGGTGCAATCTCTGTTTCCTCGCTCTTACAGTCCAGTGGAACGGCAATCCGACACCACCGCAGAGGGATCAGGCGCAGGACCAACGGCTTTAGGTGCTTTGTGAGGCACGGGGGTGAAACACCGCCTACTTCGTGAAACCGGGTTATTACTGAGAATTTTTGAAAGAAAAAACACAATAACTTTTTTCGGCTTGAGCCGGGGTTCGAATTCGGGGCCTCATCATCAGCAGGCGCGATTACGATCACTAGACCGACGAGGCAATCTTCGTTTTTGTAAAAAGGTGACAAGATGTATATTAAGAATGGGAACGTATTTGCATGATGCGTTGTCACCCCTGAAGACTAGGATGGAATGCCTGATTACCTTTCAAAGATCAACGGTTCTTGTCATTCACCATATGCAACAAATAAGCATTACTCTGCTAATCTTACACATCAGTATTGTGTACAGGCATGGTCTTTTCCCGTTCAAGTTAAGCTACTTGTGCTAGACCCATAAAGCAACGCACCAAAAAGTCTTCTTTCTTACCGGTCTGTTAACCCCTGACTACACATGTAGACCTACCCGTTGTAAAAATAATTTGCATTAACCCTCACGCATGTTCGCTGCCCTTGACGAAGAGAATATAATGGAATACCCCTCTATTCATTATTGATTGCAAATAATTCTTACTAAAAGTATTTTTTTATTTTTACCACGTCCGACCTGGGAAGAACCAGCAGGAAACCAAGCGAAACTTAAAAAAATACAATTAATAAGGTTTTATAAACAAAACTTATTTAGGAAACAACTTGGAAGCCACCACCATGTTCCCAACGGTTATTATCAACTATGTATTCGTTTATATTTTTATACAGTTTTTGTTTAATTGAATATTTACATTAATTGTTACACGGGCGCAAGAAGCCATAAGATTACGTCTTACGAAAGCCACGGAACGAAATGGTGTCTCCTATGCTGCCACCGCTCTGCCTAAGGTTAAACTGGTGCTGGGCAGCAGAACTGTCTCTGCGAAATTATCGGCTGTGCTTTCACCAACCGACTTCTTTTAGTAGTCAGGCATGGGATACATCATTTGAAAGGTTTTGGTCTGGGGATTTACTAAAAACGCAGAGGAACACAATAACTAACGGATGTATTATTTACATTATACGCATCGGACTTCTGCGGTAGGAGCGGATAAAAGTCAAAGTTACAGGCAATACTACCCCACTGCTGGGCACAGTTCTTCTCTCGTCACTGAGATGGAGCAATTAGTCTGTTGAGTTCATATGTCCCTGAAATATGTTATTTTTATATTTTGTTCTTCTGACATGTAGGTTTCTTCACAATGTTTTCTTTAACCACCGGAAAAGTGGTAAACATTTCGGGTTGTTCACTTACTGAGAAATTTAAGCAGAGCGCATTCAGTGGCCCATAGGCATCGACATTTGTCCTCCATTAAAAATCAAGTTGTAGATGCGTCGTCATCCCTGAGGAAAAAGATGGAGAAAGTTCTCCGAGTCTCATCATCCACCTTTCGAGTTTCGTGTGGTAGATGATGAGAACCGGAGTATTATCCTGCTATTTCACGCTAGTACACTGTAACATCGTAGTCCTTCCCTGGTCATGACGACTCTTTCGTGCTCTTTCTCGATGTGCGTCATGATCTTTGAACGGAATAGTGACGGAAATTTTGAATAAGGGTGACATACGAGCACAGTCCATCTGATAGTAAGTGGAATCTGTGGCTCATAGACATCCTCATCTATATATACATTCTTCAATAAAGAATCAAAACGCAGATGCGTTTTCACCCCTGAGGACTACGATGGAATGAATTTTTCCAGTAAAAGAGTCTCCGGTTCCCTACATTCACCGTACAAAACACGGCAGCATTATGCTGCTATTATGTGATAGTGTGGTCCTTCCCGGGCCGAGTCGACCCATTTGTTCTACAACTATATTGTAGTATAAGTATCTGCACTGCAGCACGGTTCTGCTACTCTACTCTACTCTATGCTATAAAATCGTATCTTACCAGGCGGAACAGGTGGTGGTTGTAGTGGCGGGTGTGGCACGTGCGGTGCTAGTGGTGGAGCGGGTGCGGGCGGAGGCAGCAGCAGTGGTGCTCGCGGTGGCACAGCTGGCTGTGACCCGCCGCATGTAGTCGCCCCTGCCCCTGCCCCAGCTCCTGTACCCGCCCCCGCTGTTGCTCCCGCTGCTGCAGCACCCGCTCCTGCCCCGGCACCCGCACCACCCACGTGCAGATGGTTGCGGAGCGTCACTAGTTCAGAGCTGAGGCTCAGCAGGCGCCGTTGCAAGTGCACGGCCTCGTTCGACGACGATGCGTCTGTACATACAAACAAACATAATCCTTATAAACGGTTACTTGCTCTGTTCAGCACATGATTGAGTCAGATTAAGCAATCGCCGTGGAATGCTTACCGGCTGGCGAATTCATATGAAAATCTCGTTTTAAAGACTTTAGAAACGAGCGCGGAAAGCCTCAGAGACACGCGCACTACACAGTGGTACAGGTAACAAAGCTCTATCCATGCGACTATTGTTGGAAACATTCAAGAGCTAGGCAATAGGAGCATAAAATTTTATAACTAATCGATGTGAAAAACGTCGCTCCGCACGCGATCTCGAAGTACGTCGACTTCACGTCGGCTCCTCCCCATAACCGTAACAACAATGCGTGCGGCCGCAACGCGCGGTGCACGCGTTTGCGAAAGCTTTAACCGAAGGCTCGCAGAGCTACCGTCGCCTCGCACATCATCTCGATTAATCAGTTTTTGATGTGATGTCATTAGGCGAATACTTTCAGACTTGTTAACGTTCGCGAGCATGCCGTAATGATTGTGTCGATGATCGCTAAAACTACAGAACATGTTACTGGCAGTTAACTGGTACAGAGTTCTGTTGAGGCATTGCATGAGGTACACTCATCATGAATCTATCAATGACGGGAGTTCAAAATACGCGGAATGGACACCTGATTAAATTAGAGGAGGGCACGGGGAAGGCGGGTAGTCGCGGGGCGGGGGTCAACCGGTTGTTCAGGCACAGCGGCCTCTGGCGAACACCGACTTAGCGACGCCAACCTGGACCTTACGCCACAAGGTTTACAGCCTAATTTGGGCCGGAATTTTGGCCCAAGGGACCGCGTCAAAAACCTTTTTATTGGTGTGCGATCGAAGGACACCAGACCCCTCCCGCAGCCTAACCTCCACCCCGATAGCGCTTCGAAATATTTCGTGCAGGCTTTCGTCGATATAAGGGAAATATCTTAGAAATCTGTGAAAGTTAAAGAGCTTTCGTCCCCGCTTTGCTCCAACTGCAGCTCATTAATTGGAGTCAGCGAAGTGAGTACGTCCGTGCAAACTTGTCGAGGCTAAAGAGCAAGTGTAGACCACACACCGTGCCAGTTTCGCCCGCGAAAGCCTAAAATACTGAGCGCAATAAAACAAGCTCTATTTTTACAAAACATAGACTTAACTTAGACTCTATGGTTACTTTTTATTAAAATAAATAGATAAAAACAAAAACGTTAAAACTTAACTTTAAAGTAATTACATACGCAGTAAACATTGCACAAAAAACTTACAGTTTGTTTTACCGTCAGTTGTAGGATTTAGTTTCAGATGAAATTAAATATGTGACAAAGACTAAGGATATTCACTTGCGACGAGCTGGAAAAATAAGGAAGTACGGAGCGTGGAAACTTATCGCAGACAAATATTAAACTCCCTTTAATAGGTATTAAATGAGGAGATTCTGAATCCAATCTTAAATATTGATAAAAAGAGGATCCTGTGTGACGTAATCGGGAACATTCGTGACAACAATTGACCAAAGCGTACTAAACCATGTACCAAATTTTAAGTGACTCAAAAGAAGCTGGATGTGACTGCGTGGTGTACCCATGCCGGCATTATTCCGTTACCGTCGCAGTCTGTTAAAGTCTATTACTGAACATAAACCTCCTCCATAGGTTACCTTGTGGGGGGGATATTTGTCACAGGTGCCACGCTTGGCAAGTGGGTTGGCAACCGTAGTTTATTTATTTTTAGTCGTTATTTGGTAGACGCTGCTGCCCGGCTCCTGATTTGTTTCCCTTTGTCGCCTTTTACGACACCCAAGGAATGATATGGGGTTGTGGATATTTTTTTTATAGCAGTGGGGGCAAACGAGCATACGGCTCACCTGATGGTAAGTGATTATCGCCATCCATGAGCAACTGCAATACCAGGGGATATGCAGACGCGTTGCCGGCTTTTAAAAAAGGAATAGGCTCTTTTCTTGAAGGTCCCTAAGTCATATCATTTCGGAAAAAGTTAAAATCAGTGGTGGTAGTCGATTCTACAAGGAAGTTGTGCGAGGAAGAAAACTTTTTTTAAATCGCACGGTGGTGAACCGCCAGTCATCCAAATGGTATGGATGATATCGTGAGTTTTGTCGCGATGTGCGACGGTGAAATTGTGAGGCCGGAATTAGTCCGAACACTTCTTCAGAGCACTCCCCGTGGTAGATGCGATAAAATTCGCAAAGAGATGCAACATCTCTACGCAGTGCCAGTGAATCAAGCCAATAGGATAGAGCTCAGTTACCGACGTACGAACGACGACGAACAGCTCTGCGTTGGATGCGATCGAATGGAGGGAGCTGAATCTTACATCGAAATCATACGGTTCAGCATTATTCATGCAGTACATATAATGTTTCAGGAATTACAAACGATAATACGCATGCTCTCTCTCTCTCTCTATCTCTCTCTAAACGTCTATTTCTGTACCTACCAGATGCGAAATTAATGTTAACAGCGCCTTTGGCTAGCACCACCTCTTCGGTGGCCATATAATATATTATATTCGTATTGCAAATAAACTATATTAACATTTGTAATATAGTTCAGTTGAAAAATAATTAGGACACATATAACCTTAACAGTTTGGCGTGCATGAAAAGTGGTAAAAGGCAGGGAGTAATTAGGTAGTTGAGGCGCGCTTTGGAAGCTCTACATCTCTATAGAAAGTACGATTTTTAAATTTTTTGTAAGTGAAAATATTTAAAAAAAATATTTATTTATACAGCTAAAGGTTTACATATTATAATATACAACATAAGGTAATAAAATGGAAGTAAAATAGTCTTATTTCTGTATCATATGATCTTAAGCTAGTCTTAAGTAAGTCTTACGATTAGCACACCAACAAAGCTTGATTCTACAAACCAGGGTGTGGTCCCTGCAGCGGGCGCGCCTGCCCCGCGACTCTCGTGAGTGCCTGCTGCGAATATCTTTTCACACATAGCTTTCGTAAATTGGCACTGAGTCACCGTACAACTGAAAAGCTTTTTTATAAAAAGAGGATTCGAATTAAAAAATTGGTTAACCCTGCAGGCCATCCCAGGAACTTCCCACTGATTTCAAATGCAAAGCGCTTCAAATTTCACCAAATTATGTTGCGAAATCTCGAAGTTATGTTAAAAAAAAACTTTTTCAAAATTTCAAATTTTTCTCCTTCGATATCTCACGAACGAATGAACCGATTTTTATTTTCCAAACTGCATCCGACGTCATTTTTTGAGGTTAAGAGCTGATTAGTTTTTGAAATCGATCGGTAAAACTGTTTAAAAGTTATTCCAAAAAAATTTTTTTTCCAAATTTGTATGATACCAATTTCGAAGTATATATCCTATCCATTAAAAAAGAATTATCAAAATCGGACTACTCTCTAATAAATCTCCCCTATTTTCCCACCCTTAGGTATTTTTTTTCCAATTTTATATGGGACCAGTTTCGAGGTATACTCTGTTCAATAAAAAAAGATTTGCCAAAATCGGACTACTCTGCTATAAATCGCCCCTATTTTCCCACCCTTAGGATAAAAATTTTTTTCCAAATTTATATGGGACCAATTTCAAGGTCCATACCCAATAAGAAAGGATTATCAAAATCGGACTACTCTGTGGTAAATCACCCTTACTTTCCCACCCGTTAGCGTAATTTTTTTTTCTAAATTTATATGGGACCAATTTCGAGGAAATACCCTATCCAATATAAAAAGAGTTATCAAAATCAGACTACTCTTTAATATATATCCCCTATTTTCTCACCCTACGGGTAAGAAGTTTTTCCCAAATTTATATGGGGCCAATTTCGAGGTATACCCTATCCAATAAAAAAAGAATTATCATAATCTGTAAAAAGTTATGCGTGGTCATATATAAAAAAAAAATATGTGTCAACTTGAGTACTTCCTCCGTTTTTTCTTCGGTTGAAAATTAGCATGCGCTACATTTAGCTCAGTATTGAATCTGATCTTGGCAAGCGCAATGGAGCATGTAACGTACTCACGTCCCAAGAGGAGTGAGTTGTAACGGCTTTTTGATCCCGATGCACTAATTAAAACCGCAACAGTTACTGCCTTATAATCTCAAAACTGTCACTTTTAATTTTTAGTGAAATTCAAAGGTATTTTTTTGATGTAACGCGAATCGATTTTAATCGTAACTGACGAACGATTTTTACCATGTGTGTTACGTAATTCAAATTTGAAGGAAAAATAAGACTTCTAAGGATAAAAAATTAGGGGTGAAATTTTTAATTTAACTACTTAGATGACTTTCTAGTTGCTATTTGTGGTCTCATTTGATTTTAAAGAAATTTTCCACATCGAAGGTTACAAAACTAGGTAATGAAGTTTTTAGTTTCTATGACATTCTAGTTTTAAGCTTAGCTTAGTCCATTCATAAGGGTGCAATAATTAAACCTTGCCGAACACTGCCTTAGCACCGACTTCCCTAGCTGGCATCTGATTGTGAAAATTATTTTAACTTTTTAGTTCAACGAAGTCGGTTTTTACTTTTTATTAGCCGACTTCAAAAAAAGAGAAGGTTTACAATTCGACTGTATGTTTTTGTATGTATATTACGCGCTATGTATATTATCTTTATCAATTGTGAACCTGTGTTCCTGGTGGTGGCCAAATGGAGGACCCACTCAATAAATTAAACAAATGACCCTTAGCAATGAGTAAAGCTAAAATAATTTTACATTCAGAACTACCTATTAATTTAATACTTTTAATTTTTTTGAGTCGTCTTTTACTAATTGTTAAAAGTTAAGTTTTTTGATTTTAAGCAGGAAATCAATGTGGAATTTCTTACATAATATGTGAGAAATTTGCGCTAATGCCATATGAGGCGCATCTCGTCCGTTTCCGTGCGCGCATGCGCGGGAGTAGTGTGTGTTACGATCGCATGCCTCCGTTTTTTAAATTACATTATTGTTCTTCAGACGAAGCAGTAGTTTCTTTTCTTAGTATTTTAATTAATTTTTCTACGTTTTTTTAAAATAAATTTAAGTTGAATACTAAAATCTTTTTTGTTATGTGATGATGTGTTTGCGAGACAGTAATGTAATTTATGAGGTGTGTCAGAATCGTGACAAATAGAAATCCGTAGTCTCTGCCTACCCCTCTGGGTAACAGGCGTGAGAGTTTATGTATGTATTATGTTTTGATTTACGTTTAATTTAAGTATTCAAATATTAAGAATTGGGTAAATATTATTAGACAACACGTGCTTTCGTGCAGAGAGAGAGAGAAAATAGAACAGCGCCTTGTTGAGAAACATAGGTAAACAATAGTTTTTAATATTGAAAAACTATTTTTTAATTGCAATTAATAATTTCACCAATGAAATTGTTAATTGCAATTTTAAATGTTTACCACGTGCTCGGCGGTAAAGGAAAACATCGTAAGGAATCCTGCATGTCTAACAAATAAAATAAAATATTTCGAAGACATGTGAAGTTTGCCAACACGCATTGGGGCAGACAGTTCCTTGCCTTAAAACCCTTTCAGAAATGAGAGGAGGTCTATCTCCAGCTGTGGGACGTATATAGCC
>DWHP01003612.1:0-13234 GCA_018247895.1 Parnassius honrathi
GACAATTCCTTGCCCTAAAACCCTCTCAGAAATGAGCGGAGGCCTGTGCCCAGGAGTGGGACGTATTATAGGCTGTATGATATAACTTTAACTTTTTTAAAAATAAGAAACTGCGGCTGGCAATCTGCTTGCCAAGCGTAACAACTATTGCAAATATCCACCCTATGAGACAATATATCAGGGATGTTCATTGGAAAGTTCGGATCTTTCTTCAGTAGTGGACTTTAATAGGGTGTAATGGACAAGGCGTAAAAACAACGTGGATCTAATGTGGTTAAGATAAGGCTGTACTTTGTGTTTCGGTCACATGAGGTTTTCTAATCTAATAAAGGATTGGATTAATTAACCGTCATGCAATTTTGACAACAAAAACCGTTTACTCATTATAAAACGCTAAAAATAGACTCATTTTCCTTATTGGAAATTGAGCTGATTAATTATATCAGTGGTATATTTTTATTTCTTGTGTTTTTACAATGCTAGTACTTTTTTTTCTAAAAGTCTCACATAAACATATGACCGTTACGTCTTAGACCAACATGAGTCTGTTTTTAAAAACAACAATTAGTGTTTTTTAGATAAATACGGCCAGTATTTGGATTGGGATCCGACTTTAATTTGGACCATCTGTTATACGGCTACTTAGTCAGGCACTTATCGTAACACATAGTAAAATTAATAAGACTTAGAGAAAACGATTTTTTTTCCCATATAAGTAAATCAGATGCAGGATTGAATATTGACTTATATTTACGTAAATACTAGACAACAAATAAATGACAAGCTCGCGGAAACTGTTCATACGGTCGGATCTAAGTTCCGCAAGATCCGCCGCAAAAGAAAACAAAAATTCTCCGACGACACACTTAATGTCATGGCTGTTAGACGGGAAACGAACTTGCATTCCTCAACAGATTTGACAGCATACGGGCAACTGAACAGACAGATTTCCAAATGCATACGGTGGGCTTTACTTCACGCAACTTTAATACTGCTTGTATTGAAAAAGCGATCGAGCGGAACGTCTCTGCCAGGGATTTGTCTGCCAGAAAGAGTTAACCGTCAAAGCTGAAGACTGAGTGGTAGTATCGTTTCCATGATACCTGAGATTTTGAGTGAGATTTAGAGGTTCTATGGGCAGCTGTACAAATCGACGTTGGAGCCACACGCAAGTGTGAGTAACGATCCAAGAGCAGGTCTTATCCGACACTATTCCGATGATATTCCGGACGTCAGTCTAAGCGACATTGGGATGACTCTCCAGCACCTTAAAATCGGCAAAGCCCCAGGCGAGGATGGAATTACAGACGAGCTTCTAAAATCGGGTGAAAAACCGGTACTCAAGTCCTTCAGAAGCTTTACAATTCCATCCTTCATGGTGGCATTACTCCGGGAGCGTGGAACAGACGTGCGGTGGTCTTGTTCTTCAAGAAAGGCGACAACGCTCTCTTGAAGAACTACAGACCAATTTTTCTTCTGAGCTGCGTCTACGTGCTGTTTTCGAAAGTCATTACGAATCGTCTTGCCGCAGACTCGACGACTTACAGCCTCCCCAACAAGCCCGTTTTTGAAAAGGTTTCAGTACCATAGACCACAAATATACTCCGTGGCAGATTGTACAGAAGAACAAAAAGTACAATCTGTCACATTACCTTGCGTATGTAGACTATGACAAAGCCTTTGATTCCGTCGAAATTTGAGCGGTGCTATAGTCCCTTCAACGGTGCTAAGTTAACTGTCGGTATATCGAAGTGCTGAAGCGTTTATAAAGTAGGGCTACGATGGCTATCCGAGTACAGAACTAGAGTACGACACCTATTCAACAACAGAGAGGCGTAAGACAGGGTGACGTTACATCCTCGAAACTCTTATTATTAACACCAATGGGGAGTTTGATTTGGTGAAGATATAATCCTTATGTCAGAATTGCTGGAAGACTAATCACTATGCTCAATGACCTCAATAGTGCCTCCCAACGGATAGGTCTCAAGATGAACATGGACAAAACAAAGATCATGTTTAATGTCTTTGTTTTGTCCATGTTCATCTTGAGCATTGTTGGAAGCACTAAGTTTGGAGTTGTCAACGAGTACGTTTACCTCGGACAAATAGTCCGACTACGTAAGTCCGTCCTCAACCAAGAGGTCAATCGACGGTTTCGACTCGGCTGCGCAGCGTTCGGGAAATTACAACACATCATCTCGTCAAGTATACCTCAAATCTTGAAAACTAGATTGTACAACCAATGCGTTTTAACAGTGACGACTTATGTATCTAAGATGTGATCCTTCACTGCTGGCCGTATTAGGGCGCTCAAGGTCACTCAGCGAACTATAGAAAGGGCTATGCTTAGGGTTTCTCTGCGTGATAAACTTATAAATGAGGATGTCCGCAGTAGAACCAGAGTGACCGACATTGCTCAACGGATTAGTAAACTGAAGTCGCAATTGGCCGGCAATATAGCTTAAAGAACCGACAAACGATGAGGAAAAAAGGTTCTCGAGTGGCAGCCTCTTACCAGTAGGCGAAGTGTTGGGCAATCTGCCACCAGATGGAGTGACGACCTGGTAAGACATGCAGGAAGTCAATGGATGCAGGTGGCTTAGGACCGTGACCCCAATCCCAAAACCCAATCCCAGCATTTAACTGCAAGGCTTCAAGATAACAAAAGTTCTATCAACGTATATCGCACCAAAAACTAATAATTTTAAACTGTAGACAACTGTGTTAGACGTCCCAAAGACGTATTTAACGGTATGATTTTGGGACGTCGAACACCTCAGTCCCCTCGTGACTATAGAATATAAGTTTATAGGTGGTAGAGCCACGCTGCAGTTATATAAGTAGTATAGTTGTAGCACGAATGGGTCGGCTCAACCGGGGAAGGATCACGCTCTCACGGAATACCAGCGTCAAATAGTAGCTTAATGCTGCTGTGTTTCGTACGGTGAGTGTAGAGATCCGGAGACCCTTTTTACTGGAAACGAGGCATACCATTTTAGTCCTCACGGGTGACAATGCATCTGCCGATAGATGCAGATGTCTATGGGCCACAGGAACCACTTACCATCAGGTAGACGTGGGCTCGTTTGTCACCCTATCCTAAAAAAAAAGAATAATGAAAATTGTTCTGAACTTAGAGAATATAAAAATAAGATGACTAAACGCGATGATATCCGTAAAAACTAGCTTAACTCAATGTATTTATATAATAAAACGTAGTATATGATCATTATCATCATTATTACAGCCCTTCACAAGTCAACTGCTGAACATAGGCCTCCCCCAAGGTATCCCCCAAGGTATCGTCACTCCATCTAGTGGGGAGTCGCCCTACACTTCGCCTACCGGTACGAGGCTGCCACTCGAGAACCTTTCTTCCCCAACGGTTGTCGGTTCTTCGAGCTATATGGCCGGCCCATCCCACTTCAGCTTACTAATCCGTTGGGCTACGTCTAGAGGATGCAGAACCGGCCCGTATCTAAGAACTGGGTTTTTCGGTTCCGGGCCTGTACTGAACCGAGTATCCGGTTCTTTTCGGTTCTTAATAGTAAAAAAAATTCCTTGGAGCAAAATAAAACTACATTAATTTAGTGCTAATGATGATAGAGATGTGTGTTTAATTATTTAAATGTGTTCCAATTCTGATTATTATAAAATCATCTGTATATTACACAACAAAAAAACCAGCTTGTCGTCTGAGCTTCATTCAAATAAAGTTTAAAAAACAATTCAAAGAATTATAGAACGAGATAAAATCAAAGAAACAAAATCAACGAGATTTATTTTCTCAGTCTTGGGATTCTCTGGTAATAATAAAAAAATCAACACTTTCTAACCGTCTCTCTTTCTATAAAATCAACAAACAAATAATTTTGATTTAGTCACAATCAGCACTCCCTGTCTTTCTTATAATCGTAATAAGAGTATAAAAATTAGAAAACGTTTAATCTTTTATCGTTTAATGAGGACCGAAGACGATTGCAGATAAATCCCAACGAAGAAAGTATGCGTTCTGGCTCGCACTTGTGGGTGGAATGGTTTTTAAATTATCGAAAGCTGCTGTGAGATAGTGACCTCTTGATCCACCATTTTCAAAAAGAGCTATTTCAAATTTAATGGTCACCTTGAGTCTGTCGTCTAAAACAGCACTATCACCGTGCGTCCCTGTCATAGCTTTCTCTAGTTCTGTTCAGTTGCTCTTCGTTGGTCAAATCTTGTATTTCAATATTTTAGTGATGAACCGTAACATATGAGAGCCAAATAAAAAAAAAATACTTAAATTTACCCCATTGAACAAGAACCGGGTATCATAATTTTGAACCCGGTTCTTTTAGCTAACAAGGAACCGGGTATACCCGGTTTTTTGGAACCGGGTAGAACTGGGTGCATGCTCTAACTACGTCGGTCACTCTGATTCTACTGCGAATATCCTCATTTCTAAGTTTACCACGCAGAGAAACCCCGAGCATAGCCCTCTCTACATCTCGCTGAGCGACTTTGACCGTCCTCATACGGCTAGCAGTGAAGGACCACTTCTCAGTTCCATATGTCATCTTTGGCAGCACGCACTGGTTGTACAATTTCGTTTTCAGATTTTGAGGTATACCTGATGAGAAGATGTAACGTATACGTAGACATAGACATCTTCATTTATTTTACCCTCGATTATGAATTACGTTGTCACCCCTGAACACTAAAATGGAATGCCTCATATCAACTAAGAAAAATTTACGATTGTCTACACTCATTGTACAAATAACATTAGCATTAAGCTGCTATTTAGCGTTGGTATTTTATGAGACGTGGTCCTTACCTGGTCGAGCCAAACCATTCGTGCTACAAACAAAAAAAACTACAGCATGGCCCTACCACGTATATTTTATAGTCAATGTTACTGGAATTTGTGCTTTATTAGCATTTATGTTAACGATAATAATTAATTAAATAACAAAACTAATTAATAACAAAATTAAATAACTAAACTAAAGGATTTTTGTAGCTTCTTGAAATATTAAGACGTTAGTAATGAAATTAAAAATGAAAGCATTAATATACATATCGATCACCGTTTCAACTTTCGAGGCGTGTCGACATTATAAAATCAGTCCTATTTGTGTAGGAATGAAGTAGCCAAAGAATTCATCTGCGTCCAAAGAAATTTGAATAGCCCTCGAGCAGCACTAATTTGCTGCGTCAATAGCGTTCCACGAATAATGAATAGATTTTCGGGAATAATATTGAAGTGCCTTTATTGTTTATTAAAGAGAGTTTTGTCTTTGTTTTTCCTTGTTGTTTATACCACTATCCTTGATTAAACACACCACATCTATCCTTGCTTAAGAATCAAATTGCTGATGCGTTGTCACCCTTGAGGACTGAGATGAAATTCCTCGTTTCTAGTGAAAAGGGTTTCTGGTTTTCTACATTCACCATACGAAACACATTAATATTGAGCTGCTATTTTACGCTAGTATTCTGTGAGAGCGCGGTCCATTTACGTTCGAGTCGTTGTTCCGAATTAGTTAGTTGTTGTAGTTGCCATCTGGTGGGGACTGTGTTAGAGTTCGCCCACTGTTTCGTCACGTAGGTGCTGTATGGACTACTATGGGGAAGGCCAGAATTGTCTAAGTTCTTCTTGGCGGTTTTTCCGTCTCGTATGTGCTAAAGTAACATATGTAGAGAGGCTACGAGAAACAGCTTCAAATCCGTTAGACATTTGATACTACAATCTACAATTTAAAAGGCATTTTTTTGACTTTTACATCTGGTTAGCAAAAACCCTCTGTCATGTACAGAACCAACAAGAAACACAGCGGGACAAAAGTTTCTTCTTAAATCCAAATAATTTGCAATGATTTTATTAGCATCACTAAAACCAAAAGATTTACACAAGAAAAGTTTAAAGAAATGTTTGAATCACAAACATTTAGCAACCACCAATTTCGTAATATTATTTAAAGTTGCAAGCGTAAACAAAATGTTGCGTCAAACTCGACGAGCTTTGTTCCCAGTGCGGCGTCTCTACGTAAGCACACTCATATCTTTGGATGATGAGACGTCGAGGAATTTAATAACACGCGCCAATTCGCTCGGCTTTATGTCCGCCTGGTACTTCAAATTTACCTCACCGACAAGCGGACGGATTCGACTTATTTTGAAACCGTATTTGTTTGTACCAAGTTTTGTAGTCGTTTGTGCAACAAATGATTTTAAATACAGTATAATTTGGCTGACATAGTCCATTGTTAAAGAAAACATATTTTGCACAAAGTAAAAAGAGATGCACGCAATCGATGGGTAGAAATTAATAAATATTAAATAATATAATATTAAATATGTAGTGGATTAACTTATGCCCCCACTACATGGAATGTAAACAAAAGGTCTATTTAGGGGTTTATAAAGCTTGTAGTAGTTGAATAGTTGATGGATGCACGTGACTCAGTGCAGTTCTTTGTGGGCGAGGCCTATGTTCCAGCTGTGGGCTTGTGGTGGGATATAATGATGATAATACAAGTACCTAACAAATATTTTAATTTTATGCAGTTTTAACCTTAACTTTAAGGTGCCTTACAATAAAGATTAAATAAACGAATTTTTAATCTCAATTACATCAACTTTTTTATTAAAATAGATGTAATGATATAAATATATATGATGTATAGATATACTTTTATGAATAACAAATTAATGTGAACCTTAATCTCACGTTTCTAACGTTTCAAAACTATATTACATATTTTGTAAAGTAAAATTACTCGGGTGTCATACATACCCTGTGTCTGCTACCACGCACGTACACAACGCAACCAGTACTAATGCGTTTTCCCTTCCAAGATATTTCCTGTCTGACACAAAGGAATCCTGTCTTCGTCTAAACATTGTAATGTTGCACTCCCTGGCTTCATTTCTTACTTTGCATTTTCTTACTTGTGTGACTATCTGCCGCAGTACAATTTAAGTCTTACTAACTCGTCATTAAAATTTAAGGAATTGGCGGTTCGGATTTCGCTTTAAGTAATTAAATTGCTTTTTACTTTTTAATTATAGAAATTACGCCGTTTCGATTATATTATATTTCGTAGAGTTACGATTGAGATTAATTTGCCAGCGTCTGTCTTTCCATCCGATTACAATGTGTGAGTCTTCTGGCAAGAGTGAATAGGTATCTTAAATTTAAGCAAACACTACCGCTTATACGAATTTTGTCACTTTTGAGAAGATGGATAGGTGTTGCATACCACTGCAAGACTTCAAGATACTGTAAGTTCGTTCTGCGTAGATCGGATCAAAAATTTGTATTCAAAAACTGAAGGCTAACTATAACATTGGGACGTCAAAGATCTCAGTCCGTGACCATGGCTGTTGTAAAGCACTCGAAACGTCGGGAATTAAGAACAAGTTAAAAATAAGTTGATTAAACGCGATAAAATCAGTATAAGTGGTTTTGCTCAAGAGTAAGTGGGCTTTTGTAAAGCCAAGTCAGTGCCATCTTCAGCTGCATCACCATTTACCTTTAGGTAGGTTAGTCGTCCGGCACTGGCTTATAAATGTTAGGTAAAGGTGTCTAAAAAAAAAACATTAAAAAAATCGGTAAACTATTTTGAATGTTTCATGACTGTCTTGTGTACTATTATTTATGTTTCCAGCTTCATTTAAACACAATTCGTGCATGAATGGATTTATCGACGTCGAAATAAAGCGGAAAGAATTAAAGTCTATGCCTTCTGGAAATTAATGTTATAACCGCAGAAAGTTAAGATTAAACAGAATGAACGAGAATCAAAATAAGCTGCTTAGTTTTTTTTTTGACTTGTGGTTGTGTGTAATAAAAAAATCAAGGTGTTGACTGTCAATTCTACGCTTTATGTTTTAAATAGAATTAGGTTGACAAACGAGCATACACTCCACCTGATGGTAACTAAATGCTGTGGCACATAGACATCTACATATATTCTCGATTAAGAATAAAATGCAGATGCATTGTCAACCTTGAGGACTAAGATGTAATGCCTCGATTCCAGTAAAAACGAGTTCCGGTTCTATGCACTCGCTACATGAAAAACAGCAGCATTGAACTGCTATTTTATTTTCGGACTGTCTGATGTGATATGCAATAAGATTATGAATAAATAAGTTACGAGTGAAGAAGGCACCTTAAACGTGAATATATTTTCGTTTTGTTGTGCAAAGCTTACGCCTACTCGGCAATTACGCAGCAGCTCCACTGCGCTGAAAAATATTCTAAGCCCCTCGCGTGGGCTGTGTAAACGAAACAAGTAATATCATACTATAAAGATGTTATTTTATATAGAATACGGGTGACAAATGAGTACAGTCTACCTGATGGTAAGTGGATGCTTCGCCCGTAAATATCTACATTTGTTAAGAATTAAAATTAAAATGTAGATTCGTTGTCACCCCTTAAGGTTTAAGACTGAATTCCTCGTTTCCAGTAAATAGGGTATCTGGTTCTCTACACTCACGAAACACATCAGCCTTAAACTGCTATTTTACGCTGGTATTCTGTGAGAGCATGGCATGGTCCTGCCCCGGTCGAGGCGACCCATTCGCGCTGCAACCAAAATATAGCTGCAGCATAGCTCTACCATGTTCAAACCACACAATATTGAGATTAAAATACAGAGGGAGCACTTTATTTATAGTTTTATGTAGGTACCTTTTTACGGGATTGTATTTAATGATATTATGTATTTCGCACCGTTTCGCCCGTCACCGGCGAGCGTGCTGTTTTTCAACTGTCGACAAATTTGGACGGCCCGTCCGCCATGTTTGTAAACCCTGAAAGGGTACAATAACTCATTTGCGTGCGAATTTTTTTTTAACGAATATGCCGTGAGCGCATGTTTTAATAAACATTATGAAAGGGCGGAATATGGCAACAACCGCGCGTTTTCTATGTCTGTTTTATGAAATTTTGTTTTTGTAGTCCGCGGTGTAAGATACTATATCATACTACTACCTCATATTATCCCGTATGTGTCGTGAAAGGCGACAAAGAGAAACAAACCTAGGGATAAGAAGCAGCCTCTTGCTAATAACAACTGAAACAAAAAACTACAGTTACCAAACCGCCTGTTAAACACAACTCTGGGTAAGGTCCCCTCTATGCAGCAATTTATAGGAGACGACTGTGTGCAGTAGGGGTAGGGTACGGTAATAACTTTTTATAAAGTTATTAACGTAACGGCTTATTTGAGTCGTAAGATTAGACTCATGTACATCACTTTTCATGGTATCTACTATAGTAGAGAGAATTTGCCATAGCATACTCTCCAAAGTTGATGAGTGGCTTGGCGAACGTAATACCAGATGTTAAGTCCCTTTGACACTGCTTCCTGTTGAGCTGGATATTTTTCATATGGGTATAGTTCTAAGTCGAAATACAATGGAAATGCCTAGTAATTTCTCTGTGATAAAGTTCGTATCCAATATATTCTCTAAACAAGAAGAGTAACAACTTTTATAGGCCATATTCCATATTGTATGAGACAATCTGTGTGTGCTTATGTTCAGCTTCAGCAGTACTTTAATAGCCTATAACCGTAAATTATCGTTTGTTCTGTATGCGAAAGCGGATAATTTTTTCCCGCGCCATCGACAGTGGGACAGACAGCCTAAAACTGGACCATTCTACCAAAAGTGGGACGTATAATCAAGTCATCTAGAACCCTCTTAGAAAAGTAAGCTGACGTCAGGCCGGCCATATAGCTCGAAGCACGGGTTACCGATGGAGTAACATAGTGCTCGAGTGGCAGCCTCCTACTTACCAGCGCAGTGTTGGCGAATACCAGATGGAGTAACCGTACTTTGTAGCAATTCATGGGGAAGACTTACATTCTTACTTTTAGCAGTGGATTTGTGATGGGTTGTAGTGATATTAATAATAAGAATAATACTCGATGGTTATACTGCCAACTGACGAAGGCCATGAGGTCTTTCCTGCAATTCCCTAAGTCGCCTTTTACAGCATCGCTCTCACAGAATACCAACGTAACACAGCAGCTTAATGCTACTGTGTTTTGTATGGTGAGTGTAGAGAACGGGAGACCTTTTTTACTAGAAATGAGACATCCTCCTAAGGGTGACAGCGCAACTGCATTTTGATTCTTAATCGAGGATAAATGTGGATGTCTATGGCTCACAGCATCCACTTAACGTTGGGTGGATTGTGTGCTCGTTTGGTACTCTTATTCTATAAAAAAAGCCCATGGCCCGAGGTCAGCTGTCGTATTACGTTTAGCCACAACGCACTTATTGATGTGCTATGAGAACTAGAAACTCGCGTGTTCGTATATAACTAGCTTCTAAATGTATGTTTTACCCTTCCGTGCTAACTGAATTATGTGAAAGTTTTAATGCTGCTAGCCGTAACTTTATTTTTAAATCAATCGGTGCTCGGCCCATTTTATTAGTCCTTCTTATTGAGTGACTTTTCTAGACAGGCTGATGATGAGCCTTATCGGACCTTAACCTACACTTAAATAATATAGATAAAAATTTACTTAAAATTAAACAGCCTATATACCTACACATAGCTTTGAACGAGGCGACAGAACTTCACATTGTTTCTATGTTGAGCAGTTTTTATTTTATTTTATGGGAGAGGTGGCAAACGAGCATACGGCTCACCTGATGGTAAGTGATTACCGCCGCTCATGAACAACTGCAACACCAGGAGAATTGCAGATGCGTTGCCGGCCTTATGAAAAGGCTCTTTATTTGAAGGTCCCTAAGTCGTATCGGTCGGGAAAAATCTCTGGTGGTAGTCGGTTCCACAAGGAAGTTGTGTGAAGAAGAAAACTGCTTTTAAACCGCACGGTGGTGGACCGCCAGTCATCCAGATGGTATGGATGGTGTCGCGAGTTTTGTCGCGATGTGCGATCCACCAACTTTCCCAGAAAATCCGTAGAGAGTAAGAGTAAGGATGCCTCCTTAGTATTTCCTGGTATTCTAGCTTGAATATCTCTGCTCAATATTCCGGATCGTAGCAATTTTCTGTTATACACTTTACAAAAATTTTTAACTTTACTTTAGCGAAGTTTGTTAAAGCGGCTTCATTTATCATAAAGTTGGGACGGTCTAGCTTAGTTCCGTTGGTTAAGGTCGAAAAATGGAAGGATGGTGTTATTACTTCGATTTATGGTACAGATTTGACGAACCAAGTAGGAAGTTCGAAAGTTTTAATAGGCCAGGCGAAAAGGTTACGTTGTCTTTTTTAATTATTATGTACGCATGTACATAAAATTTACAAGTACAAACATTCGAACCCGCTGCTTTCTGCACCACAATTCATTGCTGCGGGGCGGCGTTCTTTTGAGACCTTTATGTAAGTACATTTTATGCAGAAAAAACTGTTTTATTTTGTAATACTGTGCTTAACGATTTGTTTTCAACATAAAATATTCCGCTATCGTTAATTTCATTCATGATATTCTGAAATTCAGTAAGCCGCTGATAAACGGTAGAGCGCTCTAAAATCCATCATCAAATATTGACCACTTCTGACTTTTTACTCGTTACTTAGTGAATTTTAGTATAAATTTTATTGGTACCATAGAATTAAAATTTTGTATCCATTTTTTTTAAAATTCTATAATGTATTTTGTAGTGGCGGTGTAAGTGATTATCTCGTGCATCTCATAAGAGGCGAAAGAAGAAAATTACATAGTACATGGGATTTCTGATGAGAACTCAAAATAATACGCGCCCTCCCCCCCACATAAGTTAAACTTTGGGGGGGGGGGGCGTGTGACCAGTGGTCTTATAGGCTGTAATGGTGAGATGGTGAGATGTTGAATAAAAATGTGTATGTACACATATAAAAGAATTTAAGCTCGTCTTAAAACTTCACGGCATTATGCAGTGAATTATTGAAATTAATTGTGATTTTAAGGGCTGGTACACCACGTGCTTGGCGGAGGTTATGTAAACTCCGCCAACACGTGTAGGGTCTCGACGTGGGTCTGTGCGGTGGACCCTTACATAAGTGACAGATCACTCTCAGGAATGTATGAAGGCTGTTACTTAACATTAACAACGCTATTGTATTCAACTGACCATGTTTTGCCGGAAACATTGTCCTTTTTCCCGTCGAGCCGACCCGTCTTTAAACAATAATAACGCTATCCCACGTGAAAACTATTTACGATCTTCTCAAACCAAGTCGACCTTCAATTAGGACTATATTTGGTTCACTATATGCAATGACAAAATATGTTAAGTAAAACAAAATACGTAATCTTCTCACTTTCTTGATTACAAACACGAGCGATGAAAGATGCGAAACGCAATCAAGTAATTAAATCCCAAGATCCTCTGTAGTGTAATTCATCTTAGCATGTCTTTGGGCGTTAGCGAGGAAATGGAGAGCTTTTTGAGATCAACTCAAATTAGCGCCTAAATTAAGGGTGGTAAAAAGCGAACCGGTTTTTTTTTAAATTTAACAGCGCAGTAGCATTGAGTTGTGCTGAGGGCCCCGAGTACAAATCCCGCACGGAACAAATGCTTGTAGTACTGTGACTGCAAATTATTGTTTCGGATCTGAATGTTTGGCAAAATGATCACACAGTCCACTTTATGACAAGTGGATGCTGTGGCCCATAGACACCTACATATTATATCCTCGATTAAGAATCAAAACATAGATGCGTTGTCACCCCTAAGACTAAGATGGAATGCCTTGTTTCCAAAAAAAAACTGCCTACATGATACAAGAGAAAATCCTTTTACTTTGATATTATGTATTTTAAAATTGTTTAAATATTCAACGACGACTAAAAATCTGCATTAATCTTGCATTTGGTTATTCTATTACAAAAAAGGTATATGTATGTACCTACTTAGGCTAATAAAAAAGATAGTTAAAACTTAATAGACAAAATCCATCATAAAGAGTCTTTGATTATTAATAGGGGTCGAATTTTCAAACCTTTTATGTAGTAACATTATTTATTCTGTGTCTTTAGATAAAATTTATTCATAGAACAACTATCCGTATGGCCGGCTTAATATATTATACGGTATAATTTATGATCGGGCCATTGCCACTTCAGCTTACTGATCCGTTGGACTAAAATAATTACGAGATAGTTATGAGGTACTTGTCTTTTGTTTGTACATAAATAAATCCGTAATTCGTTAGTAGTCGGAACTCGACCGTAACTCATAAAATATTTAAGACTGCATTTCACTTACAACTCTCTGTATT
>DWHP01003613.1:0-13234 GCA_018247895.1 Parnassius honrathi
TATCTGAACTTGTTGAAAAAAAAAATGTTCTTAACTAATATTCCTCGTTTTATAAACTATATATAATATATTTTATTTTTCTTGTAAGTTGATGTTTAAAAAAACCCTATTTATTTATGAGATGTTCGTACTTTCTAAAATTATTTCAAAATAATCTACAATTCTGATTATAAAGTTAAATTGGCACAATATTCACGTTTTACATCGAATATTTACAAATAATTACTGATAGGTAATTCGACATCACATATTTACAAAATCAGCTTATTTTAATTTGTTCTACAAATTAATACGCACTTACATAACTCCGTACATTCTAAATTTTGGTTGGCTTTGGTATCTTTAACTACAGTTAAAGATTAGACTTTAGACTGTGCTTTAACTTTAATGGCATTGACCTTAAAAATATGGATACCTAATAATTTACGTTGATTAAACAAAAACCATAAATTTAAGGACAATTTTAGTGCCAGTATTGTTTACATTGAAATCATCAAATATAAATCTAATACACAAATAAATAAATTTCCTTTTTTATCTTTTATTCATAACTTGGCATAAATTATATTAAAAAGATGTGTGACTATATTTACTGTGTACTCATTTGCGTATTTAACAACATTTCAAAGTATATCATATCGGATTAAGTATGGATTTAGTGGTGTCCACTGCTGAAAGTGGTATACCTAATATTTCAAATGAAAGAGAAATTTCCGAAATGAATTTTCATAATATGTTTTTAATTATTGTAGTCATGTATATAGATAATCAAGAGAACTCAAACTCTCGTAGAACTAGTTATAACTTTTAGCTATATTCTAACTTAAGCTTCTTACATATCTAAAAATGCCAAATACTTAATTATTAAAATTACAACTTAAATATAATATTGAAGATATAATTTCCTAATAACTTAGTAAGGCACAATGAATGCACAGGAATTTAACATTTTGTAATGTATTCTTAACGCATGCATAATATGCCTAAAACAATATTTACAATTTAGACATCTGTAGGTGTTGTGTGGGATGGCGATCCTCTAACACTTGAATAAATAAGTAAATATTCATTTTAAGGGGTGTTAAAAATCATTCAATCTAGAATCTTACAGTATCTATACAAAGAAATAAAATTGAAGTATCAGAACTACTTTTAAATTTTTTGTCTGTCTATTTGTTCCAGCTAATTTCCGAAACGACTGGACCGGTTTTGACTTTCACTGGCAGATAGCTGATGTTATAAGGAGTAACTTAGACTACTTTTATTTTAGAATAAGAATTAGAATAAGAATTAGGGCTCTGCGCAAAAAAAAACAATGGTTTTGTGTGGTCTGACATCCAATCGTAATAAATGCCGCGCGGGCGAAGTCACGTGGAACAGCCAGTTCGTAGTACAAAGTAACTAGGGGACTATCGGTACAATTTTAATTACAAACATTTGTAGTTTAGTATATGGATACTATATTACTTGTACTTTTGTATTCAAGTTGTAAATGATAGATAAATTAAAAATATCTATACAACATTTAACGTAATTAACGCACATCCTGAAAGTTGTTTGTTAAGAATCGTTTACTGAATCGATTTCTATCATTTTTAATATAGGTAATTTTTTATCCCGAAAATAATTAAAACTGCGTAAATTAAAGATACGTACTACTACGTAAAAAAAAATTCGAAGACATGTGAAGTTCGCCAACACGCATTGGGGCAGCGTGGCGGACACTGTTTTGCCCTAATACCCTCTTAGAAATGAGAGGAGGCCTGTGCCCAGCAGTGGGACGTATATAGGCTGTAACTACTACTACGTAAGTTACATTAGATTTGTACAGTCAAAACAAACTGAAATGGACCATAACTCAAGGCAATAAGACTTAAAAGTGCAGTTTTATTTGTATTAATTCCGGAATTAGTATAGCTATTTAAATAAATAATCAATGCATAAACATGTTTAGCTAAAAAGTCGGTGTATGTATTATGATTATAACATACTAATTGGGGTGTCTGGTTTTTTTTCATAGAAGAGGGGGCAAACGGGCATGTGGCTCACCTGATGGTAAGTGACTACCGCCGCCCATGAACAGCCGCAACACCATGGGAGAATCACTCTACAACTACACAGCTGACCAGAGTGCTGCACCAGCTTGCGGGCAGAGTATAACCGCGGCCGCATATCTTTGGGCGTCTTTCTCGACATAGAGAAGGCGTTCGACAGGGTGTGGCATTCTGGACTACTCTATAAATTGAAAGAACAGACCAGTATCCCTCCTGCTATGTTGCGGCTAGTGGCGTCATCCTTGGCAGACAGGAAGTTCTACGTCTGCGTAGAGGACGCCGTGTCCGGAACAAGATCCATTAGAGCCGAGCTGTTTGTCTTCAGTCCTGTACGCGGCTTATACCAACGATATCCCGACACTGGCAGGACAGCTGCGTGAGTGGGAGGATGACGTGGAGCTGGTGTTATACGCGGACGATAGCGCCTTATTCAGCTCGTCCAGAAGAGCCCACATCGCCACTGCCAGAATGCAACGTCTGCAGGACCTGTTGCCACCATGGCTGGATGAGCGGAGGATGATTGTCAATGATGGTAAGACGACCGCTCTGCTCACTCGCCGCCTAAAAAACCTGCAACCACTACTAACGCTAAGAGGCCAGAAGATTGCGTACGAGAAGGCCGTGACCTATCTTGGATGCCGGATTGACAGGACGCTACACATGACTGCGCACGTCGACTTCGTCGTCCGCAAAGCCAGATGTGTGCAGCCGATGCTCCGTCCAGTCCTGGCATCCAAGCTGCCGATCAAAATCAAGATTAGGATCTACAAGACATACATAAGACCAATTATCTCCTTCGCATCTCCGGCCTGGTACGCACTTCTGAGTGATCCACTGAGGCGGCGACTGCAGGCCCAGCAGAACCAAACACTACAAACCATCATCGGAGCAGGTCGCTACGTCCGGAATGACATCATAGCGGCCAATCTCAACGTCGAAACTATACAAGAATTTGTGGTCTGGTTGACACGCGGCCTGTTCAACCGCGCAGACAACGGGCCACACCCACACCTTAACAACTTTACGCCGCTACACACTCACCTCCCGGACGGGTGATCTTATCCTAGAGAACTCTTCTCTACATAGATTAGAAAGTTGAGTAAAACCCACAATGCCGCAGGCAGGCCAACTCCGACTTTTAAACAGACAACCTCCTTTTGTTATAATTTCACCGACTACGGAAAAAATTATTTACCGATTACGGAAACAACCACATAACCCATCAACGCCTAAATGAGGCTACCAGGACCGGCCCATAGTAGTGGGCCGTGAGGAAAATCCGGGCAATGGGGCGTACCCCGAGGCCCGAGACCTGCAGGGCCTGAGAAGCCCTTGCAGAAGTCAACGTACGTACCAGGGGAATTGCGAGTGCGTTGCCGTCCTTTTAAAAAGGAGTAAGCTATTTTCTTGAAGGTCCCTGAGTCGTATCGGTGATGGGAAAATCGCTGGTGGTAAACAATTCCACAGAGAAGTTGTACGAGGAAGAAAACTCCTAGTAAAACGCACAGTAGTGGATCGCCAGGCATCCAGATTGTGAGGATGGTATCTTGAATTTTGATGCCATGTGCGTTCATGAAATTTGGCGGCTGGGGTTAATCCGAACAAATCCTCAGAGCACTCCCCGTAGTAGATGCGATAGAAAATGCAAAAGGATGCAACAGCCCTAAGCAGCGACAGTAAATCGAGCCGATCAAAAAGAACTCCGTCATCGACGATTCGATCGACGGACGCGGCCAAGCGGAGGGAGCTGGCACTGAGGTGTGTTAATTACGTTACATGTTGTAAACTAATTTTATACAGTATAACTATATTATTTCTGTTAAATGCTTTTTCTGTTCTTATCTAAGTATGTATCACTTACATTATATAAAACAATTAGGAATAAATTTAAAACATAACGATTCTATACCAGATGCAATATTAAGAAAGTTTAACGTTCATTTACAATAAGGGTATTTAGCTTATTTTATTATAAACATATTATACCCCTCTAAATTGTCAGACTTGCAGGTTGCTAAACAAAAAACCGATACACACTTAGTAATCCCTTTACTGTTTATTTATTGAGGAATTACTACATATGTATAGCTTTTTGTAGTATGTTTGTTTCCAGTTGATTACATATTTGTAATAATACCAATTCATTAAATCGTGTCTAAGATTTGATTATAGCAGATCTATTTACATCGCAATTTTTATTAACTAAACGTTTAAGTCTATTTTGTTTAGATTTCATAATATTTTATTATCATAATTAAAGAGTTTAAACATAGTCAAGCTTCATTTTCTAGTTCAACATATCTTAAATAGTTTACAGAATATATAATTCGTATTATAAAAACATTGCTTTTGTGGTTATTCTCGTATTTAATTTAAAGTAAAATGCTGAAGTTTTCCGAAAAAATATTGTTCCCGTTCCGAATACTCCTTTTCGAAATTATACCTACATAGTTCTAGGTTAATTTCGAAAAGGAGTATTTCAGTTCAAAAAAGGGGGCAAGGATGTGTACGCTTGACCTTGACTTGGTTCCATTTTGACAACGACCGGAGGAGCGAGTTCAGAGTGTCGATCCATCTCATAATGCTTATCATGGGGAACCATACCGCACTTTTCGTAGTCTTCAGGAGGCGCTGCGTAACGGGGAGGTTCCTCTTGCAAAGCACACGCTGAATATTTGTCTTCATGCTCATGGCTACGGTAATCCAACTTATCCTCATGTGCATGACCTTCCATTTGGGGTGAATGAGCTGCTATCATAGGATAATCACGCACGCCTATAGGAGGCGGACTACCCTCGCCGTATTCATAGGAATGTCTTGGTGCAAACATTTGCCCGTCGTGCCCATTGAGGACTGTCGTATAGGAATATGCTGTAGGTTGAGAATTAAATGCAGGGTAGCCGCTACCGCCTGAGGACAGTAAATGGTGTGATGATAGATCATACGAGTGTTGATAAGACCAGGAATCGGCTGGAGCTGGCAGACCATTCTGTGGAAATGCAGGTAAATTCCCTCCGATGCCAGAAAAACCTCCGCCTAATGTAGTAGAGCTTGGGGAACTAGAGCCAATGTATCCAGTTTTTCTTGGGGGTTCCCGCTTACGCCATTTTGCTCTTCGGTTTTGGAACCATACCTATAGAGTTAAAAACACCTTAAAGTTAGGATTTATTTAAAAACGACAAAGTTAAAATTGTACTTGGTTATCCTGTTACCCAATTCATTTCTTAATAATAATAGTATAAATAATATTAAAATGGCGAAAAATATTTTATATTAAGTTGCGTAAATATTAAGGTAATAAAATTTAGTTTAAACTTAATTAAATTTAAGTCGACAAATGAAACTTTAAAATGATAATGGACATCCTAACTTGAATAGGTAATAAATAGTTACCTGTACACGTGATTCCGATAAATTCAATTTTAGAGCCAATTCTTCTCTCGCAAATACATCGGGGTAGGGCGCTCGTTCAAATGCACGCTCCAGTTCCTCTAGCTGGTACGCAGTAAATGTTGTTCTGAAAAGAAGCATTAATTACAAAAATGAAAGCTTGAGCTTATCGTATCATTTACAAGTATAGTTATGTTTAATCATTATTAGGGTGCTAATCATAGCATCTAATAATTTTTTAAAACGTTATCCCATTCTATTATATTCTCCTATATCGTGAAGCGTTGGACAGACTTTCAGTCCCGGAACAATTTTTTTTGCCATGCAAACACCTGTTCCCTACTGGTTTCGAATCTAAGGTGACAAACGGTGATAAACATCAAACAGTCCACCTGATTAACTGATGATGGCTGCGGCGTGCACCCGCACCTGCACTTAACTGTTCGGCGATACAGTTGAAGCAATATTGCCGGAATATAAGTGGAAAGTATCGCATTATACTATATGCATTATTGCTAAACTTTTTTTAAAGAAGAGGGGGCAAACGAGCATACGGATCACCTGATCTTAAGTGACTATCGCTGCCCATAAACATCCGCAACACCAGAGGAATTGCAGGTGCGTAGCCGCCCCTTTAGAAAGGAGTAAGCTCTTTTCTTGAAAGTCCCCAGGTAGTATCGGTCCGGGAAAATCGCCGGTGGTAAATTATTTCACAGAGGGGTCGTACGCGGAAGAAAACTCCTTGTGAAACATACAGTGGTGGCGCGCCAAGCATCCATATGGTGTGGGTGGTATCGAGAGGTTTGCCGCGTAGTGCGTTCATGAAATTTGGCGGCTGGGATTAATCCGAACAATTTCTCAGAGCACTCTCCGTGATAGATGCGATAAAATACGCAAAGAGATGTAACATCTCTTCGCAGCGCCAGTGAATCGAGCCGATCGGAAAGCACTCGGTCTTCGACTATTCGAGCCACTCTGCGCTGAATGCGCGGAATGAGCTGGCACTGGAGAGCCCCAGCCCAGAAATAGGAACAGTATTCCATGTGTGGCCTAACCTGCGCCTTGTAAAGTTGCAGGTGGTATGCCGACATGAAATACTGTCCCGCTCTGCTGAGCACGCCAAGCTTTTTAGAGGCCAATTTGGCCTTCTCTTCCAAGTGACTACGAAACTGCACGTCACTCGATATGTCGACGCTGAGGATTCCGATACTGGCTGAAGCAACAAGGGGAGTACCTTGAAGCTGAGGAGATGCCACGAAGGGTTTTTTTAAGCGGTAAACGCGCAAACTTTTGTCTTTTGGGGGCTAAACTGGACTAGCTTTAGTTGCTCCCAGTCCGAGACTTTGTTTAACAAAGTTTCGACTTCTGACACAAGTTTGTCCCGGTACTCTGCGACGTTTTCCCGAGAATTAGATTGAGATATTAGCACGGCAGGTGTGTTAGTGTTGTCGCGTTTGCATAGCAATGAATGTTACCGTTTGCAACATATCACTGATATGCAGAAGAAACAGCGTTGGTGATAGCACGCAGCCTTGTGGAACACCAGCGTCAATGGGCTTGTAGTCGGAGCATGCATCGTCTACTACGACCTTTATGCCCCTATCTGCAAGAAAAGAGGTGATCCAATTACACAATTTCTCGGGAAGCCCATAGCTTCGTGAGAAGCGCTTTGTGCCAAACCCGATCGAAGGCTTTCGCTATGTCCAAACTAACGACTAACGCCTTAGACTCTACTGCCTCCGCCCGTATATGAGTTAGGTAACCCAGAAGATCACCAGCCGAGCGACCGCGACGGAAACCGTATTGCCGGTCACTAATCACCTGGTGATCTTTAAGGTACCTCATAAGCTGGATGAATACAGTGCAATTTTGCAGGAGCGACCAAACTAAGGCTGGGTTTTACCTCCGATAGGTACCACAGATGATGGAATAAAAAGTTCCATTCCCTGTAGCACCATATCAGCAATAGAATAAGCAACAACGCTCGGATCATCCAGCGAGAAGCAAACCCGCCTCCAAGGGTAGGATGCAAAAAAGATCGCATCCCGTCACAATCCGCTGACATATAATGCCAAACACAGCGGAAACCTGCAGTACGCAACCGCGATGAGAGCGTAAGTGTAAGCCAAGAGGGGCATCGATGGAGACCAGGGAAGGGAGCGACCGGTAGAAGGTCCAACAGGGAAGGTACATGGTCTTCCACATCTGGGATCCGCGTAGGCGAGGTAACCAGTTGTGTCAGACCATATGCCAAAGCAAAGTCATAAGCAGATCTACCCACACTGTCGTGAGCTCCTTCCACTTCATCGCATCCAGTGCAGAGTGATTCGAATCGTCGCCGACCGAGTTCTTTCTGTCGGCTCGATTCACTGGCGCTGCGTAGGGATGTTGCATCCTTTACGCTTTCTATCGTGACTACCATGGGGAGTGTTCTGAGGAATTGTTCGAATTAGTTCCAGCCGCCAAATTTTACGAATCGCGTCAATACTCACGATACCATCCTCACCATCTGGGTGCTTCGCGGTACACCACTGTGCGTTTTACTAGGAGTTTTCTTCCTCGTACAACCTCTCTGTGCAACTGTGTACCACCGACAGCTTTTCCAGACCGATACGATTTAAGGACCTTCAAGAAAACAGCTTACCGATCCCCCCGGTGTTGCGGTTGTTCATGGGGGGCAGTAGTCACTTACCATCAGGTGAGTCGCATGTTGGTTTGCCCCTCTTCTATGAAAAAAAACTTCGACCGCGAGGTCAATCGACGGATTCAACTCGGCTGGGCAGCGTTCGGAAAATTACGACGCGTTCGGAAAGTATACCTCAAAAACTGGAAACGAGAATGTATAACTAGTACGTGCTGCCAGTGATAACTTATGGATTTGAGACGTGGTCCTCCACTACTGGCTGTTTGAGGATGCTTAAGTCCACTCAGCGAGCTATGGAGAGGACTATATAGTAGACTGAAATGGCAATAGGCCACCAATGTAGCTCGAAGAATCGACAGCCGATGGAGAAAGAAGGTTCTCGAGTACTCGTACCGGTAGGCGTAGTGTAGGATGACTCCTCACCTGGTAAGATCCTGTATGACATGCAGGAAGACGATGGATGCGGGTGGCTCAGGACCGTGCTTTGTGACATTCCTTGGAGGAGGCCTATGTTCAGCAGTGGACTTGTGAGGGGCTGTAATGATGATGATAACATAAGGATAATAAATTATATTGAGTATTATAATATCCAAAAAGATTTTCTTTCCATTTTCTGTTCTGGTTGCGTACATACTTAAGCGGCGGCGGTATCGCCTGACAGCAAAGGCGTTTCACAACTGTAAGGTTTTTAAACTGTGGTTTATTGTTTCAATATTTGTGTGAGTTTCGTAATGAAATACGATTGCTTTCGTTGATTGTGTGCACAGATTACTCTTGCAAAAAAGGACAATGTTTTGTATTGTTGAAAAACGTTATGGCCTTTACCTTCCTGTCCGCTGGTGACTCACTATGATGGTTTTACATTAAATTTTTTCCTATGTGTCACTTTGACAGTGAATAAAAGTTGAAAATAAATGAAATTTTAAATTATAGTTGTAATGATTTCGTTGTTCGAAAATTATTACTACTACTATATATTACTGAAAATGAATACAAATTACATAATGAATTACAAGTTTGTAAAAGTTATTGATTCTTTTTGTAGCGGCAGTAGCCTTGTAGCAGGGTGAGAACCGCGAACTTAAAAGGTCGTGGGTTCAATATGCCATTGGACTACTGTCGTGAATCACGCCTCACACAAGCATTTTAAGCTTACCAGGAGTGGTGACTTGGAATATTAGCAATGTGTAACGTTGCTAGTATTTTTTGATTAAAAAATAAAATAAAATTAGAAAATGCACAAATCGTTTGACGGCTGCTTACGTCAAGCGTCGTACGTACAAAAGCGGTCAAAGCGCACACTATTACGAATAATTTAACTAACTGTCCGATGCCGATCTTCACGTTTCTAAGTTGCTGTAACTTAGAATTATAATAACTTGACCGCAATTCGGCACCAAACGGATAACATTACATCGTAAATTTATAAATGTACATATTTAACTAGAATGTAAAAACCTGTCCGCCCGCTTGTATACAACCTAGCCGGAAATGACATTAAAAAAAAACCACATTATTTTAGCTTCAAAATCCAGATTTAAATGTGATTATGAGTAGTATGTTATAATAGTCTTTAGTGTATTTTGTGAAAGTCTTTAACTCGCACGTAGTATAGTTTCCAGTGAGGTATATTAAGGTTGCAGCATAGATTGCTTTAGCTGGGAAAATACCACGCACATCCAGATTACCAGCGTTAATTACAACGTAATGTTGCTGTGCAATCCAGATTTAAATGTGATGATGAATAGTGTGTTATGATGTCCAGCTATACTATGGTTAAAGCATAGATTGCCTTCACCAGGGAATACCACGCTTTTCCCGGTTACCAGCGTAAAAAGCAGCATAATGATGCGGTGCTTCGTATATTTTCTAAAGTAACGGTAACAATGGAGCAAAGAGTTCACTTGATGACATGTGGATGCTGTACCTCACAGACTCCTATATTTATATTAATTAAGAATCAAAATGCAGATTCATGTCACTCCCTAAGGTCTAAGATAGAATGCTTCGTTACCAGTAAAGAGAGTTGTTGTTTCTCGTCAGTCGCTATATTAAACGGCAGCATTTTGCTGCTATTTTATGCTGGTATTCTGTAATAGCGTAGTCCTTCCCCGGTCGAGCTATCCCACTCTTACCACAACTACTTTACTGGTAACAAAAGATTCCATTTGAATGTTCAGGAAATGTGTCAATGTGTAGGTAGGTTGAGTGGACGGACTCCTTTCCTGCCTCGGAATCCGGGGGTTCTGGGTTAGCTTCCACCGTCTTACCAATTTCTGTCGCCAAATAGTAGTGCTCGCAAAGCTTTGTTCGTTTGTGGGGGGAATGGAGAGCCAGTACGATTACAGGCTCTGAGGCATTTCATTTTGCACTCAGAGTCAAGTTGGCGACATTGTTGGGAGTTCTCTACAAGTGTCCAATAGCTGCAGTACCTTCTTATTAACAGGTGGACTGTAAGTTCGTTTGTCACTTCCATTTTATAAAATAAAATCTGCAGAAGAGCCTTAGTCATGAGACGCAGCGTCCATCAGACTGACTTTATGCTCGTTTGACACCATAAGAGGTACGAAAATCCCGAGACTCGGATGAATGAGATGTTACATTCCAAACATTTGTACTTATAGTTTTTATAATACATAGCTACCTAATTAATAATTTATTTTAAATCATTATTATTCTTATTTTAATAAATACGTTGTTTTATCTATTGTTTTCATTTTTATCACTAACCCACATAATGACAAAATTAAATACACTATCGATAACGCTTATCGACAACACTAATGCGCATCACTATGCTCGCCTCTAAAGCCCGTGAGAGGGAAAGAGAGTGAAATACTCTGATGATTTATGACCCAAACTGCACGGACAAAATAATTCTAGCATAGGTCATAGCAAGTGCATTGTCCAAAAGCCTGCCACGTGCCACATCAGCCATTTTATTTTAGTTATAATTAACTACGCATATACCAATACCGTTTGGTTCAATCTAGAATACCTATCGTTAATCTCGCATACACATTTTTGGGGTAAATATACCCGGAATCGAACCTGAGACCTTACCGCCGCACCATTTTCTCCTCTATTCGTCTTGGATTTGGAATTGGCGTCCTGTGGCCTGATCGAGACGAACTGCTAAACTAATTTGACAATGTACTCTAGTTTGTTTTGGGCCTAGGTTCCTAGATAGATTTAGTTATCGTTTCGCTTAGCACTACTGTGGCACTGCACGCCGTATTGATGAATTTGAAATTGCAAATAGTTGAAATTTCTTTGTAGCTACACTCACATATACAATAGGTAAACGGACGCTTATTTTATTTAGTTTGACCCGCTGTAGTTTTCTATTTACCTAATTACGCAATTCGAAATATTTATATGAATTTACATACATAGTGAATTCTTGCATAAATATTTGTTTAATTTGATTAGTGTACGCTATAAAAAATGCCTTTTAAATTCTTTCGCAGTCGTCTAATATCGATCACATGTATACATTAAACTCTTTTACGTATCAATTGTTAGTTAAAAGCAGAATTTCACACCCACCCAACAACAAATAAAATCCACCTATACTTAGCCCGGATGATAGATTATGCGAGGAAATTTATGTCCGCACGACTGTTCGTGATCACGATAGTCGATATAGTGTAGCGCTACCCTTTAAAGGGGATATTTTGTCGCTCAGTGACTCACGTCTAATGGTACAAAAACGTTTCTATTGTTCGGAGCGCTTTTCAAACAATTGTTTGCTTTACACAAATTGAAGGAAGCTAATGAAAGGAAGTAATGATCGAATTCACATAGATAAAATTTGCCTTTCCCGACTCAACAGTCGCTATGTTGGGTTCATTCTTCACCTCATCGTTGGGATATTTTCATCGCGAACCGAGGGCCAACATCCAAGATGAGTTGGGATCACAGAATTTCTTTCATGTGCCCAGTACAGAAAATCCTGCCGATTGTTTATCTCGTGGACTAACTCCGATAAAAATCATAGATCACCCGCTTTGGTTTCAAGGACCTTCCTGGATTCAGGTAGAACCCCCGCTGTGGTCCATGACTGATTTTGACCCTTCGTCAGTATCCCAACCCCTGGAAGAGAAAAGGCACTCTCTGGTTGTGAGCACTTCGAGTGAGGTTTCTTCAATCATTGCTTTAACGAGCCGTTTCTCTGTCGAAACGTCTCAAGCCATTTTTACAGTATGGGATTATTAGAGTGGGTGGACGATTATATAACTCACATATAATTTTCGTTTAACGACACTCTATAGTTTTACCGCGTAAGGATCATATTTTGAATTTATTAGTTGATTAACACAATAAATTGAATTGTCACGCTAGCTCCGAATTGTTGATGTCTATTTCGCGTCAGAATTATTGGATTCTTTCAGCCCGCAACCCAATCCGCAATCAGGAGATTAAATAATTGGACCGCGTAATTGGAGATTAAATATCTTTTGAAAAATTAAACACTGAACTCGCACAAATCGAGTGCGTTATGAACAGCCGTCCCCTTTGTCTTACTTTATCGAGTGACCTCGGAGCCGCTGGCTCTAACTCCAGCATATTTTTTGAAACCATTTTGAAGCTTTGAGAATTATTTACTCGCTATGGATATAGACGATGATAAAATCCAGCAGCAAAAAGCAGTCATTTTGGAAGTGATGGAAAGCGGAATATCTGCATACGTTGCAATCTCTGCAGAAATGGAACACGACCACTAAACCATTAACGGCTGGAACGGTAGTTATTCTCACCAAAGAAAACACGCCGCCTCTTCATTTATTATACATTTTACATTAGGGATCGTCAAAAAGGTTTTTCCTGGATCCGACGGAGAAAAGAGGATAGCTCGTGTTAGGACCACGAACGGGTCATATATGCGTCCCGTTGCCCGTCTTTGTGTTTTACCTAACCAAAGTTTTTCAAAATATTTACGGTTAGGTTAGTACTTTAAATTAGGTCTTAGTAGTAGCTTTAGTTAGTTGAAGGGATTCAAACCGGGGGGGTTGCGCGGAAAACGAATACCCTCGCTTTTTTTGTTCTGTTAATTAGTAATTAGCCGGTACATTCTCCCATCCCATCCGTATTCCTTTCGGCATGCATTGATGGGGGGGGGGGGGTGAGGCTTTTGCCTTCAATG
>DWHP01003614.1:0-13233 GCA_018247895.1 Parnassius honrathi
GAAACCTGCATGTCTGAGGAATAAGAAAAAAAATATTTCGAAGACATGTGAAGTTCGCCAACACGCATTAGGGCAGCGCGGCGGATACTTCCTTGCCCTAAAACCCTCTCAGAAATGAGGGGAGGCCTGTGCCCATCAGTGGGACGTATATATGCTGTTACTTTACTTTTACTTTATGTCGAATTAACTCCTTTGTACTGTTACTGTTTGCGTTGGAACAGCAACGTAGTTTATAAAATATTATCAATCAAGCCCAAAGTAATAAAACGTAAAGCAAATAAAATACTAATACCAAGATTCTATGCGTAAGTAAGCAATAAAAGGAGAATGTAATACATAACAACACTTTGAAAGCGATTTCTTCCAGGCCAACCTGCTACGCAAATCATATTGTGACAAAAGTATGAAAAACACAAAAAACTTTTCCACGTCACACTAGGTATATATCGGTGAAAAAATGAATTAAATCCGTTCAGATCTTAGAGTTTTGCGCTTTCAGACAAAAAGGCACTTTATCATCATTACGCATTGTACTATATAATGAATAATGACGATAAAGTGGTGATAGCCATCATCAACATTTATTTATCAGTGAGGACTAGCCGTTAATTAGCCAACTTTGACGGTATAGCCCGTTTCACCGCCATCAGACAGAAACCTAAGATATTTCTAGCATATTCCATAGTCGCTTTTATTTTACAAGGTAACTCTCTGGATTGTTACCACCGTCTCACTTACACTTTCACACAAGAGCGGGGCGCTTGAAACTCTCGCACAGTTGAAAATAACACGGAGTGGGGTTATTATAACTGTACGTGTTAGAGTGTTCTCGAATGCAATGCACTTAGTATGTCAAGATTCCGTAAGACATTTTTTTTATAGGATAAGGGTGATAAACGAGCATACAATCCACCTGATGGTAAGTGGATGCTGTGGCCCATTGACATATCTACATTTATCATCGATTAGGAATCAAAATGCAGATACGTTGTCACCCCAGAGGACTAAGATGGAATGCCTCGATTCCAGTAAAACGGGTCTCCGGTCCTCTACACTCACCATACGGAACACAGCAGCTATTATATAAGCTGCTATTTTACGCTGGTATTCTGTGAGGGCGTGGTCCTTTCCCTGGTCGAGTTCACCCATTCATGTTACAACCATAATAGCTACAGCGTGACTCTACCACGTAAAAAGATGTTGTATTGTAAGTTTGATTTAAAAAATGAGTGCTGTTTACGGATCGCGTTTTGAAACGATTTTTCTTTGTAAAAACCATAAAGGTCAAAAAATGACAATTACAGCAGCGGCAAAATATCCGCATAAGTCACATAAAAATGGATACAGCGTTATGCAGAATCAAAAACCGTTGATGATTAGATAGAGATTAGATGATAGGGGTTTAAACCCACACAATAACAAAACGTCAAGACCAGGCTGCCATTAGTTTGTTTAAAGAAAATTTGGACTTAAACGTGAAAGAGGACCAGAGAAAACTAGCCAAAAGAAAGATTATAGTATAATTACCATCAGAGGACGTCCACTGGAACCGAAAACCGAAAAGCATATGAAAAAGAGACGTGAATGGACGGCGGACAATCTAGACCGAGACTTGAGTGAAATCATACTCACAGACGAGGCATCATTTTGGGATTGCGTTAGGCGAAGAAAAGCTTGGTCCAAGAGAGGTATTCCCCCCTCCCCCAAAACTCCGTTAAACACTCAGTGAAGATCAATGCTTGGGCCAACACTCAGTAAAACATCCTGTGAAGATCCATGCTTGGGGTTGTTTTAACGCTCGAGGTTTAGATACTCTATATTTTACGAAATCCTTTAAAGCACAAGGCATGATAAAAATCTACAAAAAATGCTTGTTACCATCTGCGCATAAGTGGTTTGGTCAAAACAATAATTTTTGGATATTACAAGAAGATGGCATATTACAACGCTTGGAAAGCTGAAAAAGGCATCCGGCGTTTACATTGGCCATTTCAGTCTCTCGATACAAACCCGATAGAAAATGTATGTGCGATTATAAAGCATAGACTTCTGGGAAAGTGTGTCTTTAGTCAGAGAAATTGTGTCAACACACAAGAAAATTATGGTGCTCACTTCCTCAATCATAAGCGGAAAATCTTGTAGCATGCATGCCTCATCGATGTCAAGCCATACTAGAAAATAATTGTGACTGGACTGTGTACTAAATACAAATCGTCCTTCCTAACTTCTATTCCTTTTATTTCACATTATTACTTTCTTTCCAAGAGTTACATCGTCTAAGCTATTCAAGCCACGCTCTTGTGATAATAATACATTTCTGCCGTGAAATAGCAGTGCTTGCTCTGCTGTGTCTCCGGTCCGACGGGTATAGCAATAATAATAGCAGCTTAATGCTGTTGTGTTTCGTGTGGTGAGTGTAGAGAACCGGAGACCCTTTTTCCCGGTAACGAGGCATTCCTCAAGTTTCATTCATCATCAATCATTAGCCCTCAAGCAACGCATCTGCATTTTGATTTTTAATTGAAGATAAATGTAGATATCTATGGGCCACAGCATCCACTTAACATGTGGTAGTTTGTCGCCCTTATACCATAAAAAATATGTAATTACATTTAAATAATACTAGCTTTTACGGATTTTATCGCGTATAACCATGGTCAAGGGGGGGGGCTGAGATATTCAACATTCAGATGTCATAGTTTACCGCGGTTACCATAGATTAAAATTCAACTTTTGTTCCGATCTACATAAAACGAACTTATGGTATCTTGAAGTCTTACAGTTGTATGCTTGGGTTGGGATTTAATTTTATTTATTATAGGATCCGAAGCAGATGGACGCACCCAGTCATCTTCTACTCCTCCTCCTAGAGAGGCATTCCAACTTAGTCTTAAGAGGTTCCAACGCATCTGTAGCCTTATATGTTTGAAGTTGGTAGCAGTGATATAAACAATAGTCTAATAGATAGTCCATAACGACCGCAGTGGCCACTCTGGCTATGATAGATGGATAGATGGATGAACTATTAGTTCGTTGGTCTCTATAGTTTCATTACAACAACTATCATCCACGGGATCGTGTGCACCGCGGATTTAATCGGTCAAGGAACCTGTTTGCATAAGTGCTATTTCAAGAGTGCACGACATATAACGACAAAAACTTCAGAACATATTTGGTGTTGGAACTGTTGTTGGCACTAATGTTTTTAAGACTACTGGATCTTTTGGCTTTTAGAATGCACCATCAGCATTCCTGTTAAGGCTGGCTATACTCACCACTGGTGAGTATAGCCGAGATCCTCGCCTTGTCGCTCGCTTTTTTATAATACACTCTATTGCCGGACAGTAAGACTTTTTTGCAGTTTTTCAGTCGAAATATATATATCCTATGGCGTTCCTATGTTTAGCAGAAGACTTGTGTTAGGCTGTAATAACGATGATGATGAAATAAAGCAACATAACAGGTCAGTTCTTTCAGCCATTCTATTAAGAGTGCTAAACGTGTTCGCGTCAAAGGCGTAAATTGGTACCTATGGGCGCACGGTACGGAGAGCACCTGAGGCCTCCGTCGTTTCCACATGTACCCCTCTGAAACACACAGTTTACCTGATGTTAAGTGTGTGCTGTGGCCCAGTCACATATATATCTTCCTTAAGAATCAAAAATCAGATGCGTTGTCACATCTTAGGAAATAAATGGAATGCCACGTTACTAAAGGGACTCCGTAATACGCTGCAGCGATAAGTACATTCATGTGAAGGAATTTAATAAGTTGATAATTGATACAGAATAGTTATTTTTACCGTCTGGAAAAAAATAGTGTGTAACAGGTGAACGGAATAGAAGCCTATGGCTCTGATATTTTACAATTTTTTTTAATTCTACGAATCCCTGATACTATACGAAATAGAAGCCTATGACATTGATATTTTAGAATTTATTTTTTATTTTACATTAACATTTATTATGAAATTGATTTATCAATAAATACTACTAATTTAAAATAAACTATCGGTACTAAAATTTATCAACATAAATGTTTGAACTAAATAAATAAATCAATCCAAAACTATCGAAATGGAAATAATACGTACCCCATTAGTAGTAGTATTTATTGATAGATCAATTTCATAATAAATGTTAATGTAAAATAAAAAATAAATTGTAAAATACCAATGTCATAGGCTTCTATTCCGTGCACCTGTTACATCCTATTTTTTCAGACGGTAAAAAATCGTTCAGTATATACTCCTCATGAATCAAAAATCTTATGCGTTGTTACATCTGAGGAATTAAATGGGATGCCATGTTACTAAAGGGGCTCCGTAATACGCTGCAGCATGAAGTAATTTAATGTAAAGACATTTCATCATCATCATCATTACAACCCTTCACAAGTCCACTGCTGAACATAGGTCTCCCCCAAGGTATGTCACAAAGCACGGTCCTGAGCCACCTGCATCCATCGACTTCCTGCTTCCTGCATGTCACACCAGGTCGTCACTCCATCTAGTGGGGGGTCGCCCTACACTTCGCCTACCGGTACGAGGATGCCACTCGAGAACCTTTTTTCCCCAACGGTTGTCGGTTCTTCGAGCTATATGGCCGGCCCATTGGCACTTCAGCTTACTAATCCGTTGGGCTATGTCGGTCACTCTGGTTCTACTGCCGATATCCTCATTTCTAAGTCCATCACGCCGAGAAATCAATTACAACGAACAAACAAACAAACAAATTAAAATTTAGATTACTGATATATAATAAAAAATAATTTTAACAATCTTATCAATATTATTATTTTTATTGTCTTATATATATCGTTTTGAGAGGTAAAGAAAGATATATTCAGCGGGCACAAATAAATGAAAATGTATAATAATGTAGGTTTACGTAACTTAGGATACTTATGACCTCTCTCTGGATATAAAAATCAATTGTTGTTCGTTAATTTGATTTTTGTAGTAGAAGGCATTGACAATATATATTGTAGCATCTTTTAAAGAATCAGGGTGGCAAATGTGCACACAGTCCACCTCATGGTAAGTGGATGCTGTGAAAATGCAAATGCATTTTCTAAGGTGCAATGCCAGTAAAGATGATTTAGGTTTCCAGTTTGTATTGAAAACCATTATGACTATTCGATCTTTAGGAGGTATTTGTTATTACTTTGTGGCTGCCGTGCATATAATATTAAAAACAAATTAAATTAATTTATTTCGTTTTTTATTCATAGTAAACGGCGGTTCATAAAGCAATTTTATGGCTGGGTATAAAAAAAATTATCTAAACTTTCTTGCTTGCTAACTTTCAATTAAAATTCTCAGTTTACGTAACCAGAATTTCTTACGTCATGAATTGTGCTAAATGACACTAGAGGTAGGCACGGTCTACATATTATTATATGCTGATTTTCACCTTCGCCATGTTTTCGCTTTAAGCATTAGAAAATTAACAAATGATGTAAAATAATGTCTAACCTATGTTATATTATTCACATTACTATTACACACAAGATGGAAAGCCTATAATTTTATTTTCTTTTTTCACTTCATACTGGAACATAATATTGGTTGTATAAAGTTTATTTTTCTGGATTTTATCTGTTTTTATGTTAATATTGCGTAATATGGCGTTCTTCTACACTCCAAAATTTTTTCCAACCTTTGAATTGGACTTTAAATGTAGGTTTAGTTGAAATTATTGCTTTAAATGTCTTGTTTAGCGAGTAAAGTGTAAATTGTAACTGAATTATTACTAAACTGACAATGCCATATTTAAACTCCATTCAAGTTGCTAGGGCTGTTACTTTAACTAAAACTGGGCATATGGCCCTTTTAGATAGATTTGTTTTTATGCATGATAATGTGTAAAATCACGTCCCTGTACTGCGGCCATAGTTATTGAATTCTAAGTTATAAATTTTCGAGACGTTGAAATCAATGCTATAGAGTGGCCAGAGCGCCCACCTGACTTAATGGAGCATATATGAGATAAGCTTGAAAGACAAATTAAGAAAAGAAATCCTGCCTCTGCGATGTGAAATATCTTAAAAACGTATTACAGGAAGAATGGAACGCAACCTCTCAGGATTTTGTTGACAACTTGATTAGGAGTATGCCAAGGAGACCGGATGCAGTTAGAAAAGCTAGAGGGGGCAGCACAATTCCTTCTTAAGCAATTATGAGGGAAAAAAGTTTAGTCCAAAAATGTTTCTTATTGTAAATATTTTTATTCGTAATTTCGTTAATTTTGTCATTTGTTGGTTTTTTTCCTCTTTTGCATTATTAAATTTGATTTAAATTAATTGTCACAAATATCCATTATATTTTATTTTATACGCATTTTTTTTGCAACCTACTAAATTTATCCATGAGTATATTGATAGGTCGGCAAACGCAGTTTCGAGCCGTACGTACCATACGGTACTCTTACCGCAAAATAAAGATTAGGACGGATCTGCACTAGAGTGGTGACTTGGTAAGATATACAGGAAATAAATGAATGAAGAAGGCCTGGGGCTGTGTTTTCTAGCGTTCTTTGGGGAAGTGTCTACGTTCAGAAGTGAATTTGTAATAAAAATTTACATTATAATGAAAATCAAATAAAGATATTATTTTAACGTTAAACTTAAACTAATACCATAGTTGTTAGATAGAGTTGCTAAAGTTACTAAATGATACCCTAACTCTCAAAGCCATCAATGTTACATCAAACAACTACAATTTCTGCAGTTTCCATTCAAGTTTCCGCGCAACATTTTTAATTAAAGTTCGTACTTGAGGTGTGTTGAAATAAACCTACTAAATTCAGCTTAATGACACTTTGCAGAAGTCATTTTTTGTAACGTCCGGATTTATTGTACATACTGACTGAGGTGAAAATATTTATTTTTTATATTTCCTAAGCTAATTTTGCTTTTATCAACGAACATCATGAATTCGAATAAATATTATATAGTTCGAATTCATCATTCGACTACTGTCGTGACCACAGAAATCTAAATATAAATAGAAGTCGTAACGACTTCTATTTATATTTAGATTTAGAAAAGCGCGTGACCTTGTCACCACACATGTGACTCGTAGGCCACAAGCGTGCGAAGAGCGTTTGTTTCGGTCATCAGTACTGTGTCGGACGCAGAGACGTAAAAATGGTGTTTTGAAGTATATCCAACTGCGGAAATTCCTCCAAAACTTGCAAATTTTCAAATAAAGGGATAACATTTCATAAATAAGTACTTAGTGTTTTAAATAATGTTGTGTTTAATGAAATATACTTAAATAAAATTATCCACCTCCAGTACTACGATTGTCTCCGAAATTTTAATTGTTTTCACATTTCAATATCCATTGATTCCTAAGCTAGTTCATGTCTACGAGTGCGACAGCTAAAATCAGCGATGGATTTATAGTATGGGCAATAAACAAAATTATTGCGTACGTAAATTTCCTAGAACATGGCCGTGCAGGTAAGCTTGCGCAAACTGGACTGTGTAAACCTCCAAGTGTTTTGAGAGCTCGTCACGTCATGATGTGGCCAGAAAAGGTTTTTTTTAAACGGAGCCTTATATTATTGCATATATACTGCGAATATTGTACAATTACTACAGTATTACATACATACGTATAAAATTGATAACCTGCTTTATTTTTGGAAGCCTGTTAACAATATTACAAGCCTAACAAGTTGTTAATCCAACATATTTATTACCTGCACGAGCCATTGTACAGTTATGCCTACACAGGCCAGGACTGTGCAGGCAAGACGGAGCGTGTAGCCGGGCTGCCTGGCCATATGACCGAGTGTGGGTGTAAAATCTGAGGAGGACAATCTACCATAGGAGAATAGTTACAAAATGTGTCCATCTGTAAGCAGTAAATAACAGTTCAGAAACTCGCCACAACAGCGCTTGAGTAGCTAGATGGTAAGAAAAATCGCCCTAAAATACGTTGAGAGTACTTTTGAAAACAATGAAATAATTATTATAAAAAGAATTATGATGAAAGTCTGTTCAATAAAAAAATATAAAAAGTTCTTTAAAATTTACACTATAGCTACAGTGGCGCCACCCTTATTTAGTGTTTCTCTACGGAAACTTTTTTATACAGAGTTTGTTCTCCTTATCTCTACTCTCCATAATCGGTGTAGTGTAATAACTAACGTCCCTAATTAGGGGCTTCGCCCACAATTAATTAGGCTTGCCACATACATACGGAATTCCGTTTCGGGATTCCGTTTCGGAATTCCGAACGCAGCAAGTCCATATTAAATCATTGACCCGTTATACACCTACGGTAGTTTTCCGTACGGAATTTTGCGGGCAAAACGGGATTCCGTCTGTGTTCGTCCGTCTGCAGACCCTATCGTTCCTTTTCGGGATTTCGAAACGGAATTCCGTATGTAGTGTACGGCGGACCTTAAGATCCCTGATCAGAGTAGTGTAATAGAGGCAATACTGGATGATTTTCTTTTACCATCTGGAAAAAAATATTGTGTAACAAGTGAACGGAATAGATGCTATTGGCACTGATATTTTTCAATTTTTTTGCTTTTACATTAACGTATAATGTAATTGAAATATCAATAAATATTACTAATTTGAAATAAATTTTTGGTAATAAAAAATAAAAACAATAATTTTTTATTTAAATCAATTAAAAACTATCGATATTAAAATAATACGCATCCAATTAATGCCTCTATTCCATTCACCTGTTACACACTACTTCTTTGAGATTGTTAAAGAAATTAACCAGCTATATTACTTTTTCGTTCGGACTTGATCTATGATGTTTTAAAAAGACCTGTTTTCTCTTTAAACGTGCACATGTCCTAATTATAATGGTTAAAATAATTATCAAGAAAAAAGTTTCTTATTTTGTACTGTTCCTTAGTACGCAGTATTTTAGAGTACAACATAATTGTTTGGTTTCCATACTACGCTGTCCACGTAGATCGTATTGAACGTGTTCAAAAGAAATTTCTATCAATCCTCTGCTATAGGTACGGTTTAAATAGAAGTCTGCCCTCCTATGAAGAGAAACTGAAAAAGTTTAACATTATATCACTACAAACTCGGTGTAAATATCAGGATATGACTTGCCTTTTCAAAATTATTCATTCCTTTATAGATTCTCCCACCCTCCTTTCATTTGTCAAGATTAATACTAAGCCCCATCGTCGGTATACTTTCCTAAATACTTTCGCTTTGCAAGTTTATAAAAATAATACGTCCTATTACAATCCTCTTGTAAGAATATGTCGCCTATGTAATGACTTATTGATTCATAATAGAGATATTAGTAAAAATATAGACATTGTATTTATATATTGTATAATATAGACAATGTAGCAGTTGTAACACAAATGTGTCGGCTCTACCGGGGAGGGACCACACTCTCACAGAATATCAGCGTAAAATAGCAGCTTAACGTTGCTGTGTTTCGTATGGTGAGTGTAGAGAACCGGAGACCCTTCTTACTGGAAACGAGGCATTCCATTTTAGTCCTGACGGGTGACAACGCATTATGACGAGGATAGATTTCACAGCAACCACTTACAATCAGGTTGACTGTGTGTTCGTTTGTTACCCTTATTGTATAAAAAAAGGGGTATTTACTATAGTTGCCTACGCATATTTGTTAGTTGTTTTTGTTCAAGATTTTGTTTTGATTTGGTTTCTGATGTTAAGTGGATGTTTTAGCCCATGAACATCTACATCTATCCTCGATTAAGAGATGGAAAGCCTCGTTTCCAGTAAAAAGGGGTCTCCAGTTCCCTACACTCACCATACGAAACGCAGCAGTATTACGCTGCTATTTTACCCCGTTCGTGCCGACACATTCGTGCTGCAAACATAATACAGCTGCAAATTGGCTGTACGACGTGTTAAATCTCTCTTATGAGGCAATGTATGCCTATGTCCTATATCCAATAGTGGTCTTTGATAAATTGTAATGACAGTGATGAATCATTAGGAATGACAATATTACGAGGATGATAACGACGTTCTCCTGACCTTGCACAGCTCCCGAGTACTGTAAACAATTATATTCAAACGTGTTGCGTTTAAAAGTGATGCACGTATGTCTCATGGCACGTAGCTGAGACAGACGTGCGTTCATTGAGACAATACAAAGAAATAAAGAGTAAGTTTGTAACTTAGAGCACTCAATCCAATGGACGAGTGATGCGTCTAATGTTACGAAAAAAAAACTCTGTCACCTTTGGTGCGGAGGAGGAAACAACATGGAATGTAAATTAGAAGTATCAGACGTCTTGTTGCACACGTTAACCGCACAAATCGGCATTTTTTAAAGAGCACTCGCAACGGCGGAAACGATTCTTGTAATGACGAAATCGATTCTGTAAACAGCTTTTATTAACGCAGAAGATTTTGAAATCTATTGCCTGCGCAGAGGGGAATAATCATGCGTGGCGAGTCCATTTGGGTTGAATGGTCTAGTTGAATGGATTCATATCATTTTGTCAGTGTGATAAAAGACCTACGTCTTTCTGACAATGAAACCGTGGTCAGTTTTGATGTTCAGTCTCTATTTTGGCACAGTGTAAATAATAGTACTACGCAATTTAGGGTCGATGCGCCGGTAAGCCGGCCGGGTCTAGATTTCGGCCTTTGGCACGAGGTGATGGAGTAAATTTGATTTAATAACGGTTTTAATAAATATTATCGTACGAAATGAAGTGTAATGCATTTGTAAATAGTTGCACTATATCTGGTATCATTAATTAAACAGGTAAACACAACACGCGATTTATAATAAATCGTTTAGTTTGATGCCGGCACAGAAGTTGTCAAAACGTGTAAGATCGAGCAAAAAAATAGTGGCGCGCGATCCATTCAAAAATAAGCTTTGTGCTGTATTTACTATGATTATTTAATATTGTTGTTATATTTCACTGTATAAATAACCTAATACAGTTATTTGATATCGATTATTATAGTATTTATTGATAAAGTTAATAAATTAAGTGGCCGAAAAGTGACACATAAAATTGTCCTATTGTTCGGTTGTCGGTCATGCGGCCGAAAAGTAACCCGAGTTTAGCCTAAATACTTTGTCTCTTTCATTTATTTGGTTACGTACTATAATTCATCTTTCTTACTTATATTGAATCGTAGCGTACGTAGACACTAAATTTCAGTTTTCGGCCACCAAGTACTGCAATTCGAACAGTTAGCGATGAAACAAAAATACCCATTTTGGTCGTGGCCGAAAACTGGATTGACTCTGAAATAATTATTTAGTTTTCGGTCAACTTAAAATTGTATGAAAGAGTAAGACGACCGAAAATAGAATGCCGGTTTAGTTTATGTTTACGGCCATTTCACGAAATATTTCATTCACGTTGCGTTTTAGGAAAAGGTTCATTAAGACAATTTTTTCTTCAGATTCAGATGCCTCCTCAAAGATATATAATAAGTAAATGGCTTCAGAAAATACGGACTTTATTAAATAGATCTCAATGCAGTGGATTACTCAAAATGAGTCCAGAATACCCTGGAAAAACTAATCGGTGATAATTGAAAGAAAGAATAAATATCTCCAAAGAAATAACTTACGCAGACCTAGTTTCCACAAGAAAAGTTTAGAAACATTTTAAATCAACTTTGGCATAAAAAAAACATAAAACTTGCTAGTATAGTGAATGAGATAAGGAAATTGAAAAGAAAGTCTTCTCAGATCAATATCGTTTCGCACAGACAGGCCAACGAAGATTTAATTTTCCTCCAAAAAGTCTGTGTAACACAGACCAAGTTAGAAGTATTTTAACTCACGATGTTCTGATAACTACTTACTCATCTACCGATGCATCAGAATCGTTAATCGATAACAAAATTTCAACATTTGTCAGGAAGTTATTTGGATATTGGTTCCTTAGGATCGTTATATGATGTTCTTGTAATCCAAACTCTTTTTTGAGTACCAACGACAACAGTACTGACAATGCCTGAAATGGTAAGAGATTTCAGTACTGAAACAACAACGACTCAAATGACCACGATAACACCTCTACCAACACCGATGATAACAAACAAGATCTCTGCAACTTTAGAAAATGTGTGGATGGATATTCCATCAAAACAGACTAGTACACTTCTGCAAACTAGTGTAACCCAATGTTTGGGTTCAGTACTATTAAATAAAGTTTACAGAGGTGCAATAGAAAAAACATTTAATTAAACCGTAACCCGTAAAAAATTAACTATTAAACAGTACACATTCACCTTCTTCTGCAGCAATTTCATCTGCGGTGTGGCGATAATTTTATGAAGATTTAAAGTTACAATAGAGAAGTAATAACTAAGACATTTGGAAAAAGAAAAGAATAGAAAAAGAAAAATTAAAGAGTGCTAAAGTTCAAATACGAAAAATCGTTAGTTTCAAAAATTCTATGAAGAAAAAAAGGGTAAATTGCGCCTTGTGTCATAATATTAAAATAAACAACAGACGAAGATCTGGAGAAAAATATTGAATGTGACTTTTGCACCAAATAGATTTGAGATGTACTGATGATATGAGATGGTAACAGATTTTGTTGAACTGAAATATGAGGAAGTACATCATACTCGTAAATAAGAAGATCTGATTCCCATATTTACAAAATTTTACTATTAGATTATGATTCAAAGAAAAATTATTAATCAGAGTGATTATTTGATATCAAAACCACTCCTAAAAAGAAAAAATTACGTTATGGTTAAAAAATTGCAGGCACGGATTGAACAAACCAAATGCACCCATTTCCCAAACCGTTTTGCCATTTTCTGATTTTACAAAAACACTTTTATGTTTGTATTACCTCTTCTAATACGGTGCCCGAAAACTAAAATTCTTGTAGGCCGAAATCTTAAATTTGGGGCCGAAAACTAGCGTTTTGCATATTTTTCACTTCAAAAATTATTATAAAAAATTTCTTTTGTAGCATTAATGAGTTATAAAAATGAAAACTACATTATATGGGCTACAAATTAACATTAACAGCACTGGGTCACCATAATGGCAATTATTTTTATTGTACCTTAAAGTTGACAACTCCACTAAAAGTCCGAAAACCAGCGCAACGACCCTACATGCCTACCTGTTGAAGGCTACATCTCAATTATAACTAGGAAACAAGACGAAAATAACATACCACCAGAATATGCAGTACTACTAAGACATTGCCTTACATCTGGCTATCTATTGTGGAAGGAAGAGTTTTACAAGCA
>DWHP01003615.1:0-13232 GCA_018247895.1 Parnassius honrathi
GGTGTGGCAAGAGAAGACAGAGGGACATTATAATAGAAGATGGGCAGCATCGTCTTTCTAATAATAATAACTCACAATTATAAAAACTAGAATTAAGAAATCATTATATAAAAACTAGGGTTGCTCACCCGCCTTCCAAGCTTAGCAACTATGGTAAAGTCCTTCCAATAGCGTAATGTCAATATGGGAAAGTCCTATGTTCAGCAGTGGACTTTTATAGGCTGTAATAAATGGCTGCTTTGATGACAAGTTTGTCGGTCTTAAATGTAGTGTGTCACCCAAAAGTTGTTCTAGTATGGGAAGTTCTATACAAAGACATTTTTTCTACAGAATCATTTGTTTCACTTTTTGCAAAGTTTTGTATAAAATGTGACCTACTTGAAAATCTTTACTTTGTTTGTATTGTTTTATGATGTTACATTGTATCTAACTAGAAAACAAGCACGATAAATTTGTGATGCCATATTTTTCCTTAGTTTTTTTAACTGACTTTGGAAATATGAATCGTTCTGTTTCTTATTGATTTCATAACTTTTTGGAAAAACGGTCCATAATAATCTTTGTCCAGTATACGAAAAGATGTTTTGTTCTTTTACTTTTAAGTGAAGCAAAAACGTAAAATTTAAAAAATAAATCACTGTAATTTTTGTTTTAGTTTTAAGAGCTATTTAAATATCACCTTTCTGTTTAAATGTGATGTGATTTATGATCTTTTTTACTAAGTATATTTAAAATTTATTCCAGCTTGATAAATAAACTAAACGAAAACTAAAACGTTGCAAAATATGACCTTTCTAGCTATACTAAAAACTAACTAGAGTAGTAAGCACAACTTTCAATTATACAAAATAATTGAAGTTAATGACTGGCATGTTTAAAAATATGTAAGTGTATTATTCCATTATCATTTAAATACTAATTGCATCAACGTGATAAATAGTTGAATCGATTTTAATTTTATTAGCAAATAAACTCATAGATTATTTTTAAATTTATTTAGTGTTATGTACATGATATTATATCATTATTTATATTTTATTATATAGTACCGACAGGAATTCATTTTATGATTTGTATATGTCACTCGTACATAACAATAATGCCTACACGGATGCAGAGAAATTCAGGTATTTACTCCTTACTTTAAAAAATGAGCCTTACAATTTAATTAAATCAATTCCCATTACCGACGCGAACTATTCTGTAGCCTTACAGGTATTAATTTCACGTTATGAGAACAAAAGAATTATAGCTTCCACTCATCTCGACAAAATTCTTGATGTTGAACCATGTTCAGAAAAATCTACAATCAGCTTACGAAGTCATGAAATTTCCTACAATCGAATGGAGTTTTATTTTATTAACGATTTTACTACGAAAAATTCCTTCATCTATTCGCAAACGTTTTGAGTTATCATTAAAATCACCATCTGAAATTCCTGATATTATCGTTGGAGCGAGAATTGTCCGCAAGCAAAATTTGTCACTCACATTTCGGTCAGAATACTAAACCCGAGGGTCACAGGAGGCATCCCCGGGCGCACGCCGTATATTTATATCAAACAATAACATCTCAGCCGGTCTCAGAATCTGCATGTAATACACCAAACAAAATTCCGAGTGTTAAACATGTCCGTTGTATATGCTGTGACGCTCAACACACACTAACTAAATGTTCAATGTTTTTAAATTTATCACCTAAGGAGCGCTATTCCTTTATTTGTGATAAAAACGTTTGCTGTAATTGTTTACATGTTTGACACGACGATAAGCAATGCAGATCAAATTTTATGTGTCGAACGTGTAACAAACATCGTCATACACTAATTCGTTTCGATAATCGATCTTATGTAGGTGCTACCGAGACAGCTGATCCGCATGACAGCTCCGCTTCACTGCCTCCACAGCGTACGATCCCGCTATGTCGAACGATTCTCAGCTGGCTATGACGTCAGTAAATCACAATATTCGCGACGCTAGCGCGCAATCTAGTTCCGCTCCGTCGCTACGAACGAGTACAGTGTACTACTATCAACAGCGCTCATCGATGTATACGTAAACAGTCATAAGAGATCGACTGTGCGTTGTCTCATAGATTCGAGAAGCAAGGTCTCTTTTATTAGTGAAGCATGCGTACAGCGTTTGGATTTAACGAGAAAACATGTCAGTATTTCTCCTGTTTTCGGTATTAATGAAAACAAACCGGTCTATCCAAAAGGCTTAGTATCGTGCCATATTACACCAAAAAATAAAACACAACCTTTGGTACAAATCGATGCCTTAATCTTACCTAAGCTTATTATTTCACAAATGCCTTCTTGTCAATTACCTTATAAGGAATGATCACACGTAAAAAATTAGACATTGGCTGATCCTGATTTCTTCACACCTCAACCAGTAGAAATGTTACTTGGAGCGGACATACTTCCCCAAGTTCTATTACATAACACGGTGACCGGGGCGCCTGGTACACCCATAGCAATAAATAGTATTTTAGGATATTTACTGTTAGGCAAGCTAGATTTTAATATTCAGTCCCCAGTTTCGTTCCCTGTTCAAGCGTTACACAGTTCTGTTAACGATGAATTTGATCTCCAGCGGTGAACAAAGGTCTCCCAATTCCGATGAAGTTTTATGTAAGACAATTTTTGAAAACACGTATACCCGTGATAATTCAGGAAGATATGTAGTCGCTCTGCCTTTCAAACCTGACGCCGTGCCCCTTAGTGAGTCACGTGATATTGCTATCGCCAGATTTTGTTGATTAGAATATAAGCTTGAACACAATTCACCACTGAAATATAGCTATCGTGCGTGCCTACAGGCGTACTTGGATCTAAATCACATGGAACCTTGTGATGGTCCCTTCCCAAAATCTGGTGGCTCGTATTATATTCCGCACCACTGCGTGGTGAAGGAATCTATCGAAAAAACAAAGATGTGAGTGGTCTACGATGCAGGTTGTAAGACTACCAACGGGAGCTCCCTGAATGACATTTTATTTACAGGACCCAAACTTCATCTGGATATAATCGACGTTCTATTGAAGTTTCGAAATCATTCTATTGCCTTCACAGCTGACATTAAACAGATATACCGCAACATTTAATTTCGTGACACAGATAGGGGTTTTCAGCGTATCGTATGGCGCACTTCTCCTGATGAACCTATACGCGATTATCATCTTTGTACTGTAACCTTCGGGGTTAGTTCCTCGCCTTACCTCGCACTTCTTACAATGCGACAGCTTGCGCTTGATGAAGCCACGCGTTTTCCACGTGCTTCTCAAGTCATAAAGAATGACATATTTGTGGATGATATAGTGTCAGGTGACAATACGGAGACAGAAGTTAGTAAGCATATGCCAGGCTACCTGGTTCACTCTCCATAAGTGGCACAGTAACTCACCTGCATTACTCGCTGCGGTTCAGTCCACATGTTTTCATGGTGAGCGGCACCATAACGTACCTTTTGCGGAGATGGAAAATGATATGAAAACTAAAGTACTAAGTCTTCAGTGGAGTCCCTATTCAGATTCATTTACTTTTAGTGTTCAAATTGCCTCTAACAAATGTACTAAACGCTCGATCCTATCAGAAATTGCTAGAATTTATGACCCACTTGGCCTTGTATCGCCAGTCACCATTTTTGCTAAACATTTAATCTAGTTGTTATGGATAGCACGTGTAGATTGGGATGAACACCCACCTCAAGATATAATAAATTCATGGGCCAATTTTACAAATGAGCTCCTACTCTTATCGAAAGTGGTTTTTCCGCGTCATGTATTCACCCACACTCATTCTGTACAGCTTCACGGCTTCTCAGATGCATCCGAGAAAGCGTATGCCGCATGCATTTATCTTCGCGTACAGGGAGACGTGGGTGTAATGGATACTTACCTTCTTCTAGCTAAAACACGTGTGGCGCCTACTAAACATATGTCAATACCACGTCTAGAGCTCATGGCAGCTATGTTATTATCTCGATTAATGAACTGTCTTGGCTGCAATGCTGTAAATGGCTGCTTTAAACATTTATGGAAATCGCACACCTTGCGATCAGATATACGCGTCTTTGGATTCATCTGTGGTACAAGCGTGGTTGCGTTCTTCTCCACACGAGTGGAAAACATTTGTTTCCAATCGCATAACAGAAATTATAAGCAATATTCCGTATTGTCGTTGGCGGCATATTCCGTCTGCAGACAATCCGGCAGACGCGGCTTCATGTGGAATGTTTCCAGCCAATTTCTTAAATCACATCATATGCTTCCGCGGTCCTCACTTTTTACAAGAGGACAAGACTACTTGGCCTGTTTCCGAAGTTACCCGGACGAAAGAAGAAAAACGCACCATTTCAATTGTTTCCAATCCGTGTACTTCTTCTTCCACTAACGAAGACGTAGAAATTATATCACGTTATTCATCCCTGGGTAAACTGGTTCGTATCTCTGCTACGTTATTCCGTTTCTATAATAAATGTAAGAAGGTCCAAACTCCTCTTTCTAGACACATTTCCGTAACCGAGTTCAATTTTACTTTAAATCGACTTATATTTCTTGTTCAACATTCCGTATTTCGTGATAACATTTATAACCTTTCTAAGAGAAAAGTCCCATCAAATCAAGTTAGACGTTTAAATCCCTTTATTGACACAAACAATTTTACAGCAGATGGGTATGGTACGGTTGTCGTGGAGGCCACTAAATTATATGTTTAAAAAGATTTCTTAAATTTACGTGAATACTACAGATTAAATAAAACCACTTATATGGGTTTTATCGCGTTTACCTAACTTATTTTTAATTACCGACGTTCCGGGTCCCAGATCTGAATCTACGTAGATCCGACCAAAAATTAATATTCTAAAACTGAAGGTAGCCGGGCAAACTATAACATTGGGATATCAAATATCTCAGTTCCCTCCGTGACCATGGATGCTGTAAAGAACCCGAAAAGTAGGGCATAAAAAGTAAGTTAAAAATAAGTTAATTTTACGCGACAAAATTCGTATAAGTGGTTTTATTCAATGTTTGTATAATACTATACTGTATAAACTATAAGTAAGATTTTTTTATAATTTTCTCGAAAGTACTGAAAACTCCGTAGTAATGTCAGATGTTTTCCTTGACGTACCTACATTGTATAGTGCTTGGAATACCTCAAAAACACAGGTCGTAATTTAAACTTTATTGCAATTCTGTTTCGCACGCGTACTGCATTAAATCACTGTCGCCCTCACATGTTTGGAGACTTTCATCTATCAAAGTGTCTGTCGTTGTAGTAGAGAATTCTAGAGCTTGCAAGTAGTAGATGTTTTTCCATACATTCTGAACTTAATATTGTCTTTTGAAACGTTTATGATAACTAGTAGTGTCCATTGATATAAATTGTGATCGCAATTTTTTTCTTTGGGAAAAATATTATTTGTTTATTTATTAGTTAACTTTTATGTTTTCGTAGTCATATAACCCTTAGATACCCTAAATTACCACAATAAAAAAAAGTTTTTTTTTCTTAATCAATTTTCATTTTATAATACTGAAATGATTAACGAACTTCTAGTTTACCTGATGGCAAGTTGTCACTGTAGGGTATGAACTCCCGCACTTAACTTTAATCAGGGAAGGCAGTAGCCTTTATTTGATCTCACTCTTGCAGACCAAGATGGAATGTCTCGAAGCTGGTAATTATACTGACTCGCTTTAATGGTGGAAATAGGAAAAATAGTGTTAAGTATATGTACTTTTCCCTTTAAATCAAATATTAACACAAAACTGTATATAATTTTAAAAAGAAGAAGGATTTAAGGAAACAAAAGCTATCTTTTCTAATTGGTAACCACATAACAAGATCTCGAGAGAAGAGATTATCCGGTTTTATTAAGGAATATCTGCAACGAACACATCTGTATAGCGATTTAGTGTCAATTTTATGATTAATTTCATCGAGATAATTATTATGATTCGTGTTTTCACCTTCACCCTTGATTTTTCCGTATGTTGTTTTTTTGTAAAACGGTATTGTATATGGGTGCACGAAAAGTGACCAAAGGTATGGCGGGACGAACGATCGCGTAGACTGTATTAGCGTGCTTTAAAAGGAACCGAAAGAAAATGGTGGACGTGGCACTAGGCGGACTTTGGACAGTACTAATTTTGGACAAATATACTCGCTTTGATATTAATTTGAGGCTTTGGGTGACATGACAGGAGATGAGCTACTGGGGATAAAGAAAAAACAAATAAAACAGCTCAAAATAAAGATAAGCACCTACCTGGGGGAAGCAGCGAGTGGCCTCTCTCTTGTCGGATCTTACACCACGTCCACGATCAAGTGTTACCTTAAACGGACCAGCAAAATCTGAAACAGTGTGCATAAACGGCTTTGCCGATTAAGTTACACGAACGGAGCTATAGTCCGCCACATCTGGGAATGATGACCTACGACGAACTCGAAAACAAGAAAAACATCTATGCATCCCACTGCGGATTAAGTTGCAAACGGAAATAATCCAATAATACTGACGCAAAATAGTCATCAACAATTCAGAGCCCGCATGTCAATTAAATTTGTTGTGTTGCTGATCGACTAATAAATTCAAAATATGATCCTTACGCAGTAAAACAATATGTTGTCGTTGCGCGAAACTTAAATGCGAGTAAGATAAACAACCACTCACTCTAATAATCGCAATCTCTATAAATGGATTAATCGTTGAAAAGTGCGACTACAAACCTTGCCTGATTGCTACCTCGCAATCTCATAGGCAAAGTATAAGCTTCGAAGTTCACGAAATGTTAATAATTCCGCATAGTCATAATCGGCTGCAGTCTGCTGTGTCAGCTGTCAGCGACGACATCAGACTGCAGCCGATTATGACGACGCTTTCCTTACTGATATTTACGTGACGTGGTATTTTAATTTCATTTAGTAAAGAGAGTTCCTCCCTAAGGCGTAGCCACGGAAGAACAATGTTATCAAGCGGTGTGCCATCCCAATCACATTTATACAACCAAAGCTGTTTAATCAAAAGCTTAGCATACAATATTACAGGTGCTACAAATCCCAAGACACAATTTAGCAACACATGATAATATCGTGTGCTTTGTGCAGGTCAGGCGAGCGTTTTTACCTAATGACTAAACACATCTGACTCAGGCGAACAACACAAAGCAAGCACCTTGTGCAAATTATAATCATCAAATTCCTTCACAGCTGAAAGATGATGTGACAGTGGGATTGTATTCCAACAGTACGCGAATTACTCGTCCACTTGATGAGATCGAAGTGACCTGCTTTCATAAGTTATAACTTTGGAGGTGTTTAAGATGGCTTCCTCTTTGTTATCGAATAAGTTTATATAGAGACCACACTCAATTGCTTCCCTTAGCTTTAGGGTAATAAAGAATGTCCGTGAAGGGAGGGGCGGGTGCTAGTTTTAGCGCTAGCATCAAGCACCACACGTAACTTAGATGTAAGCTTTTCTTCTCTAACGACACCATGATGCGGTATAAAATATGAAGGCATCTCTTTAAATTTATGCATTTCTGGAGGCACAAGGATATATAGCGCCTTTTTATGTATTCGTTAATGACATTGTCATAAGCTTATTTTTATTCGGGCGAAGCGAGCATCTTACACTCAAAACAATAAAAACGTTTTCTGCGGTTTGACCCGAGTCAAAATATTCCCTTTAAAGGATAGTGCCATGGTATATCAACCATCACGATCACGAATTGTTGTGTGCATGTAAATTTTCCCGCATAATCTATAATTCAGGCTGAGTATAGGTGGAACGTTCACTTGTTCATATTCCCAAAATATAATGATTTCTTATATTTATGCGAACACTACACATTGATTAAAACTACTTTTACGGATTTTATCGCGTTTTATTTATTTTATTTTTAATACCTATATATAATTAAAACTACTTTTACGTTTCGGTAAAAGTAGTTTTAATCAATGAGGATAAGAGAAGGTATACTTATAAGTACTCTAGATTATATAAGTAGGTAATATGATTACGTCGTGAAGTTATCGAATATTTTCACTTTGTTTATTAATCACATTACTTTATTGCGCTACTTACGATACTTTATCCGATAAGCAATCAAAAGGAAATAATGGATTTAGATTCAAAATCAGATGATGTAAATTTTCATTATTATACTGTTTACGACATCATATTGGACTGCTTATCTGATAATAATAAACTCCGATATTTATAGAGTTCACTTATTTCCATCGCTTTTCTTTGCAGTTGTGAACACTAACGGAATTCCAGTCATAATACAAAACTTGTCCACTGTGATAGGAGTTGCAGCAATCCACATCGGCTCGACTGGTACCAACTACTGTAACCATATTAAATTAATATAGGCAATGACAGCAAAAACCATAATAACTTGATATAATAGTTTCGTATTCATTGGCAGAATAGTTATAAAAATAGATTATAGGACTTATATCAGCAAAAATACAATGATAAAAAAAGAAAAATATGTTTCAATGAAGGCTAATAATCCTACGTTCACCAGAGGTCGCTAGTTGGGTCTAGGGTGAATTTATTTTTTACGAAAGTGGCAACACAGTGTCATTATCATACCTAGTGCAAAAAACAATGACTCAGTGCATTTTTAACTATTTTTTGATTCTTCTACTTTTAGGAAAATCCATAGTTTGGTTTGTCCGTTATTATGTAATGAATAGAAAATATAACTCATATTTCGGAAAGAAACATTAATCTATCCACTCTCTCTCCTTTCTCTTTCTCCCTCTCTCATCTTTTATATCTAATTATTATCTAACACTCCAAGTCCGAAGATACGGCAATCTGACACAACCGGAGTCTGAAGTCTGAAAGCATGGGGATGAAGCAACACCTTCAACTGCCTAACTTATTTGACAAAAAACCCAATAATCAACCGATTTGATCCTACCCGAGATAGGAAGCCGGGGCCGTGTGATCAGCGATAGCGTTTGCGACCACTAAATATAGTCCCTGATAAAATGATACTACAAAGAAAATAAAAACATATAAATAGCGTCAGCAACCAGGTTATCAATTATCCCAAAGCAAGTTCCTTATAAATTTATCATAATATTGTGATAACAATACAAGTCGAGTAATTAAAAACAAAACATTGAAAATAATCTTATATTTAACTGCAATTTTACAATTTCATTGTCGACGTCATTCCAAAGTAGTATGACGATTATCGTCACAGAGCGCTGGGACTGAGGTGAAGTTATTTGTTTCACACGTTGCTATACCAATAACATCACCTCAGTCGCAGTCAGAAAAGTTGCGCTTCAAATAAAAGTTTTTCTGTTTCTAATGTTATGTACTTACATACACAAAACAAAGCCTCAGTAGTTGCTTTTTAGTATTTTGTACATTTTAACTCTCTTTTTAAATTAAAAAAAAGACGACGGGTTGCACTCCGGGAGTGCCGTCAGAAGTGAAAACTTGAATATTAACGTTGTGCATTTTTGATATTTTGGAATGGTTAGGAAATAATTTTGCACGAATTGTTTTAATTATCAATATCAATGTACTATCATTTATGAGGTAGAATACAATATTTATTTATTGCGCTATCGTACCCAAATATAACGATTTATATTACATTAAAAAGTTTATCTCTCAGAAATCAAGCGCAGCAAAGAGAGGGGGTTACTTCCTCTCCCACGCCGCGCCGGCTGTCTACTCTCCATCCGTCTTACGAATTTTCGATCAGGTCACGTGCCCTGACGCGAGTTTAACATTTTTTACCCATTACAAAAAAAAGTATACGACGCCGCTAAAGAAGTTTTCTTCAAAAATGTAAAATATCAGTGCCATAGCCTTCTACTCCGTTCACTTGTTACACCCTTTTTTTTCTAGACCAAAAAAGTCATCCAGTATATTTTCAACGTCAGCTTCCGATTCTCACAAAACTAATTCATACAAGACACTATGAAAACAGATTAAACATACCAACCTTCTTGAATCTATATCAGTTAATAGCCTTATTTTAACCGCACATCATTATTAGTTCCATTGAACTTAGTTTTCATGACAAGGCATCATCAATGTGACAAAGCCAATTAGTAATACCAAGTAAAACTGATAGAACTAGAATAGAAGACAGAAATAGAACATAGTAGTATCAATTAAAATAGTTACTCGTTAATCTACTTATTCAGGTATTTGATTGTACGAGTAGTAACTCGCCTTACATTTGGTATTTTTATAGACAAACGAGCACACAGGTCACCAAATGGTATATAGATGCTGTAGCCCATAGACATCTACATCTAACATCGATTAAGAATCGAAATGCAGATACGTTGTCATCATTGAGAATTAAGATGGATAAATTTGTTACCACAAAAAGGGCCTCCAGTTCCCTATACTCACCATACGAAACATGCAGCATTGGTTTGCTGTTTCACGCTGTATTCTGTGAGGGCGTGGTCCTTCCAAGGTCGACCAATTCATGATGCTGCTATATATAACTGTGCGTGGCTGTACTACGTAAAAGAGGTTAAAGAAATTTTGAGAAACTTAGTTATTTTGCCATTCAGAATCATGTTGTTTGTTGTAAACGAGTATAAAAAAAGACAACAAACAAGCGTGAAATTATCAAATGAGTTTATATTTCTATTGATTTTAAACATTAGAGAGGTACCCATCATCAGCAACCTTAATCAATACACTACTGTAATTTCTCTGTTACTTCCAAGTACTTTCGTTCTTATACGAAAATATTTCGTATTTCCAACGATTCGGTATTTTTTGCGCCCAAAGCAATAAGGGCAACACTCCGGAAATCAGGGGAGGGAGGCGGTGAATGCTCATAGCATACCACGCAGCCGGCTGCGTGCTTATGTGGAGACTTTTACCCACTAAACACCGCCTTTAGAGACTGGCTTAATGTTCTAGCTAGAGATCTGTAAGACTATTCCATCTTATTTTATATAGGTACCGCTAGCTGTTTCTGACTTCACCCGCATAAAATTAATTACGATTGTACTTCATGGGTTTTAAAAGTGTTCTAAGTTACTCCTTATAACATTCATATGCATTAAGTAAAAAGCTGTTATTTTGACATTACAAACAACAATTTTAATCTCAATTTCAATTTTAAAGGTTTCTTATATTTTTATTTTAAGACATTTCAATTTTATATAGATTAATATATTTTTGACTATATATATTTGTAAAGATTAATAAAGACGTCAACTCATACCTATACTGCAACACGAAATAATTATCAATATAATAGCACTAAGAGTGTAAAACACGCGTAACAAGTGTGGTGATATACAAATATAACGCGTATTTATACGAAGGACAGTAATAGAATATATTAACATGTGATTACAACAGTGGACTCGATGAATACTTGTGAATCAAGAACTGCGTCATTTGTTGAATAAATATAAACGAAATGGATCCACAAGAATTAGTGCCTTTAGAGGGTGAGTATTTTTGTTACCTTTCCTTTTATTAGCTACTAACAATCCGCCCGGCTTCGCATGGGTGATTTCTAGATCTCGACAACTACGCCACCTACCGAGATCAATTACTAAGCCGTCCATGGATGCACTGAAACACACAAAAAAATTCATTAAAATCGGTCCAGCCGTTTTCAAATGAGATGATCTTTCGTTCGGGCCGCAATTAAATTTTTTTATATAGATTATCCACTTCTTCATCTGCCCATATGTTATGACCTTCTTCATTCGCTCGTAGAAGTTCCTGTAACGATTCAACAAGAAACCCAAACGAACTTTTTTAAATTATTTTACATTGAAGTAATACGTACTGGAACTAGCTGTTCTCAAACAAAAAACGTGCGCTACTCTGTGTTCCCGCGGTTGTTTTTTTATCATAGAATAAACATAGGTAGAATGATCCGTAGGTAATAGTAGATTGTATTGTTAAATAGGGTAAATTATATCGAGAACAATATTTAAATTTTGCTTTGTATATATATTTATATTTATTTTGTATATTATATATGCTTATTTAATATAATTGTTACGGCCCTCTGTTACCCCGACAAAGTCGACAGGGCTAGGGCCCTTGAGTAACCCAACTCGGCGAGCAACCCGAGGGTTCGGGTCCTAATGGCCTATGGATAATTATTATATAATGGCTGTATAAGCAAACACAAACTTACCAAGTTCCGTAGGTAGGGTCGACCACAAGGTATCGTCAGGGGTAAGTAAAGGTAGGTGTAAGTGGTGTAAGAAGAAGTGTAATGTAACCTGACGTTACCGATGTAATCGGCTAGCAGACCCACGTGCGTTGCCCTGCCTCACAAGATGTAATCACTCCCGTAGGCCTCACCGTTATCTAAACTCAAGTCTAACGTCACTTAGCACAAAACTATAATCTAAGAGAAACGCGATCTCCTTCCGAGTCACAACGTTTTAGCGTTCCTCCGATAAGCAAATTTCCTTAGTACGATATCAAAATGCCGCACAAGCTACTCGTCGATTCAAATTAATGGCAATCGAAGTTATATTAATCACTCAAACTCAAGGAAAACCTCGTTATCACGTATACCAACAAATAAGACAACGCAAAAGAGGTAATCTTAATGCGACTTAACAATTCTGACCGACCAGGCCGTCACGTACAAATGATTGTTCTAGACTAAATTAGCCCGGCCGCGCCCTCCAAAGGAATGCACGCCGGCCTTGACCGTCAAACAGGTTTTTGCCCGAGACGAGCGTTACGATCGGGCCTAAACACTGAGTATTTTTACTTTTCTTTACAGCTTCCAAACAGTCCGCGTCCCACCAAGGAACTGGTTTTCTCATAACAAACACTTTTGTGGTTTGGAAATTATAGGTATACATTTTTTCTTATTTCTACAAGTGTGGTGCAGAAGTTTTCATAAGTATCAAGCAAATTGGATGTATCAATTATGAAGTTTTCAAACTTTTTTTTTGTTTCAGCCTGGTACTTTGACCAGTCTGCTTTTTTATAATTGAAACATTCACATGGTTCTCCTACATCATATTTTTCAATACACATATATAAGTCGACTATGATTGGATAGTGATAACTACCTATAGGATCATCATGTACATGCCAATCACATAAAGGAACTAAAGAAGGTCTAACACATGAAAGATCAATAGAAGATTTATTAAAATTAATGCTTCCTACTGTAGTTGGAGATCCATTATTTAATATGCAAAGATCACATTCGTCCAACATGTTAT
>DWHP01003616.1:0-13231 GCA_018247895.1 Parnassius honrathi
AATTTCAATAGCCTCGCGTATCATCCTTGGTAGGAATCGGTGTTCTTTTGCGAGGATTTGTGGTTTATCAAATCTGAAGTAAGGGTGGGTGATAATGTTGAACATGTTCGCAGACTGCAGACTTAGGTGCACCGATGCTCTGGGTAGTTTTAAACGCGATAACATCAGTATAAATAGTTTTAATTAAAAGCGAAACACATTTTTTGCTTGTTTTTTTTTAATAAAGGTTGAGCAGATTAAAGTATGGCGTGATCTTCCTCAAATCTCTTGCTAAAATCACAGCTTGCATCCTTCCGGGCATGCTGGTGAGTAGGTATATGTCCTATGGTTTCTTGTGAAATACTTTCAGTATTTCTTCAGGCAAAAAGAAAATAATAAAAGAAAAAGAAAACGGGCGATCCGTTTATGCAAATGAGTGTAATAGTACCTGGGCGACCTAGTTGTGCTTGACACTTACCATTTTCATAGGTATTATATCTGTTCTATCATCTGTCTCGATAAACATCGAAATTAAAACGTTATCTAAATAGAAAATCACCCAAATCGTTAGAACCGTTTCCAAAAATACCAATAACAAGAGTAGGACATTTGCGTGATTATTCATGGTCGTAAATAAAATGCAAATTAATTGTGTTTATTTTGCAAAGCAATTATGCACACAACCTCGTTTTAGTTTTCCGGGACCGAAAGCTGTAAAAATTCCACACTTTTTTTTGGAAAACTTTAGTAAGCTTTTCCAATGTCAGCGTAAAATAGCAGTATAGTGATGCACGTTATTTCTCCTTAGGCCCCACGAGTGATACAAAACTACCTTTTGATTATTAGGTATGGCTAGAAGTAAGTGTCTATTGGCCCCAGATTCCATTTAACATCAGTATAGTGCACCTACTTGTTTAACACCCTTACTTGTTTAAAAATCAAAATCAATAATTTTAAATTAAACATTAAGGAGTGATTATACTATATAAGAAATTAAAGAATATCTTACGCAGCAAAAAAAAATTATATCTGAACACATTTTCATTTTTGTATGAGATTTAGTTTTTTTATGAGATTAACTTTTTTATGATATTTTCGCTTTAAGTGTCTTTTATAAGCTTTGAAATCCTCGCATTAAATAGAAATATGTTCATTACAAAGGAACAAGAAAGATACACAGTAATAGAGAACAAACCCGCACGTGTGCATTGTTTCGGAAAATGTTATTTTAGGACTATTTTAATTAATATTTAAGCTCGTTAGGAATGTAGCTTGAAGCTTACTTTTTTGTAATATGGTATTCACAAATGTATGTTTAAAATGTAATATTTAAGTTGTATTAATGTCAATTAGCAATGCTTAGTACATACGAGTAGTATACGTAACCAGTGCGATTAACCACGGAAACAGACTTTTGTCGTCTGAGTAGTGTGAGTATATTACTTGTATATTTAGTATGGTGAGTGTAGAGAACCGGAGACCCTTTTTACTGCAAATGAGGCATTTTGCAGTTTGATTCTTAATTGAGGATAGATGTTGATATCTATAGTGGCCACAGCATCCACTTACAACCAAGTGGACTGTGTGCTCTTTTGTTACCCATATTCTGTAAAAGAAATTCCCACTGTCGCCTCGTACTACTCCTACAGGATAAAACAAAAATTACAGAAATTATATTATATAAAAGCTGTCACATTGTAATTATTTCGAATTTTGGCCTTCACCACCACCACCACCTTGGCTTTTGTCATCTGAGTAGTGTGAGTATATTACTTGTATATTTTGTACTCACCATGAGTGTAGAGAACCGGAGACCCTTTTTACTGGAAACGAGGCGTTACACCTAAGTCCTCACGGATGACAACGCATCTACATTTTATTATTAATCGAGGTTAGATGTAGATGTCTATGGGCCACAGCAACCACTTACCATCAGGTGGACTGTGTTGTCGTTTGTCATTCTATCCTATAAAAAAAACCAAATGACTGATAAGACTAATTAGGATATATTTAATGTCACTCAATATAGTAGGGGTCGACCAGAATAGATGTAGGTGTCTGTGTGCCACAACATCCACTTACTATCAGATGTACTGTGTTTTCGTTGCCAACCGTAATTTACAAAAAATATCAATGAAAAAATTTCCATTTCTGAGATAATAACTGAATTAAGAAATTGCGCAGTGTGATTATGAAGGAGATAACGTCCAAACAACTGATGTCGCCATATAAAATACATACCAATATTCCGTGCATGTGCAGCGTGTGTTCCGCATTGGAGCGATAACTCCATACTTTTCACATTACTTATGCATAGAATAGAGATTGAAGCGCGCCGCACAGTTGCGACGTCATCGGTATTCAATGTCGCCTTCCCGGAGTTTAACCGCAACCAGTTTCCGATCATGATTGTCTACAAACAATGAATGACTAAGATCCTAGTCCTTTCCCGCACTATGACAGTATGGAGGGATTATACAAATGAGTTCTAAATTTCCAAATAATAAAATTAAATAACTTCAATTCACCGCCTTGACATGGGGAAGTATTATCAACTTTTATGGAGACACTTTTATGGTTTGAGTCAAAATAGCATGTTTTATTGCTGGTATTTTTAAGTAGGTAGTTTTTCCAATAAGTATTTTCAAGTGTCAATCTCGCCGTTATGCTGTTTTAGAAAAATAACATTACATCTTTAATGTTACATTTTTTGCTTTCATTAATAAAATGTTGTCCTTCTTTGTTCTCCTTCTATGTTGTTATTCTTTCTTCTCCTTTTTGTTTTGAAGTTCATGTACGAATTATTATTATTGAAAGCCAGTAAACGTATATATAAAAGGAAGTATTGATAACACGTTTACGTCAGATGTTATATATCCTGGCAGAATACCGGCGGCAGCGTCAAAGGTGGGAGGCGTCTCGTACTGCGTTCTTCAATCCGTCTGTAAAGAACGATGATTTAGTCAATTCCTAAATGGGAATGAACATTTCCATAAGGTGGAGTTTTGCAACTGAAGATTTTGAAAAAGAAACACAGACTTATCTAATAGTGGAAATTTATTTATTGTTATAACCTTAACTATAGTTCTATCATTTTTTTAAACTATGTATACAATGCAACACAATAGCAGCTTTTAGACACCCTATTGAAGGGCGCATAGGGCTCCTCACTTTTTGAGTGGGTATAGAGCTTAGCCCACTACAAAAATGATGCTCTGCTTTAAGTTTCATAATACAATTATTTTTAAAAAATTGAAAAGATTATTCTCTGACAAGCTTTTCTTATATTTTTATTAACTTAGTTGTTAATATTGTTTCTTATTTCCTTGATAAGTAGTCGGGCTGTGTAAGAGCGCAGTTTGAATGGTCCAAAGCATCAGAATTTCGGATTTTATCGTTCTATATTTTTCATATACGAAACAACATTAGCCTAATATATTGCTATATTCACGCATACATATGCGCCCATCCAACTTGAGGAAAATAGAGTACGTGAGTTTCGGTTACGGTTTTTAAAATGTGATTGAAAGACAAAATTATAGCCAAAGTTAGAGCTAGAGTGGTACGACCCAGAGTTGCCCAGACGAACGTCGACTAGGTTAGGGCCCATGAATAACCAGCTCGACGACCAACAAAGGGACGAGCCCAATAGCTTATGGAAATTTAATATACGGGGTACCAGTCCATACAAAACTTTCCAAGTTCAGGAGTAGGGTAGACCTCCAGGAGTCGTCAGCGTGGTGTGAAGGTATTGTGGGTGTGTATATGAAAGAAGGTGTATAGTGAGTGATTAGCTGACGTTACCAAGGTAGGCGGGCAACCCGCGGTCTCCGCACCGCTACAAAGAGCGCCGTCACTTCCGGGCGCCGAACTCCAGTCTCACTTCACTTAGCACAAAACTATAGTCTAAGTTGATATATAGTAAAAGTTTACAGTTCAATCTTATAACCGAATTCACTTCGTACTATATCAAAATGCGACGTAAGCTACACCTCAATGTCAAAACCTGCACAAAAGTTCCTTTACTCACTACAAATAACACGATCGAATATTCTAAACTTTAATACTATAGCGCTTCCGTGCGATATCAAACCGCCGGGTAGACAAACCCTATCGACCGATCGATTTAACAAATTTTAACTTCGCGACGTGACGTAATAAAGGCTGCTGGTCAACCGACTACAATCAACTAGTCCACAGGTGCGCTGTAGGGGAACTTGCAGCGAACTGGTAATCTAGACTTGATGCAGCGCGCCGGCGCAAGCGATTCCCTCCCCGTGCCCCGCTATCAACCGGTTCCCTGCTCAAATCGGGCGCAAATACTATCCTTTTTTGATTTTGCCATATTACCTTTGAAATTTATATTTCCTTAGATAAAAAAATACCAAGTTGTTCGGCGGTAAAAAATGTAGTGCGGAAACCTGCATGTTTAAGAAATAAAATATTTAGAGGAAATAATGAAGTTCACCTACTCTTATTGCTCCAAAACCCTCTTAGAAATGAGAGGGGGTCTGTGTCAAGCAGTGGGACGTGCAAAGGTTTAAAATAAAGTTTACATTTTATTTTACACTAAAAAGGGTCTTCTGTTCAACGAATAAATGGGTGAAAAAATGAATGAAGGATTTCTTAATCACACACAACAAAAAACAAGAATTACAATATACACACAAACATGGGGTTGCAGCAACGAAAAGGCATCTGACTCAGAATGGTGCGTTAACAGTGTTGCTCCGGCCACAAAGCTGGTATTCTGTCGGTGCATCATTTAAGCCAAGTTATTTCTCGGTCGAGTAGACTGAATCTGGTATCGGCATTATAATTTACAGCATGGCTCTAAACAAAATCATAAATACTCACGCATTTCATCCAGAGGATTAGGCAGATACTACGAACATCCATTTGGCACGATGCCGATATACCCATCTCGCCTTCTTTACATCAGTATACCTGCGTATACATGCTCGTCGGTTAAGAGTACTTTTAATTTCGTCCATTTCCAATATATCTCTAATGCGTCGATAAATTTTCGTTCAAGACGTCCCTTGCCGACTCTGCTGTTCACTTCTGCAACACAAATTTGCTTTGAAACCCTTTCATCATTCATTCTTTCTACATGTGCTCTACAAAGTAAAATAAATAAGTATATATTACGTAACACAACGCAATATGTAAGGTAATGCATAATTTGGCCACTAAATGCGCGAATATAAAATATAATCACGTGGTGAACACTGGATCGGTAGAGTCGCCAGAGCCAGTATTTTATAAAAATACACAAATTGTTTGTTTCTGGAACTCATGGTACATGTACAATACCATTGCCTGATTTAAATGCAAGTGCCACCAATAATTTCAGCTTCTACCCTACATGCAAAATATAAAAATATAAATATAAAAACCACATACAGATGAGATTAACCCTTCTTCATTTACGCGAATACTTCAATTAAAATAAAATAAATTTTATAAGGATTTTATTACGTTAAATGCCTTTAATATGACATCAGTTGAAAATATCGCTCACCTTTCCCCTTTTAACTGTTTGAAATCGACGCCTTGGTCAAAAACGGCCAAGCGCTTATCATCATCAGGAGTTTGTAAGGCATCAGTCCTGTGTTTATAATTTTACAATACTCGAGCAATCCGCAAATCGGCTGGCCAGCAACAGTGATGTTGTTGACTTGTGTTGAGTGAAGATTAACGAAGCAAAATAATGTTAAAAAGAAAAAACAAATTCCACGCGGAGCTTTGTATCGCGTTGTCATCGTCATTCAGGAAAACCTCATATTAAAGGAATTATGTAAAATTTTACACTAGGGACGCCAAAGAAATTTTGTTTTTATAGTCTATTTTATTTTCTTTTAAATAACAACAGCAACTCGGTAAAATAATTTTTAGCTGTGATTTGTATTGTTTTATAAATATTTGTTTATAGAATACGTGTGACAAACGAGCACACAGTCCACCCGATGGTAAGTGGATATTATTATCGTCGATTAAAAACCAATACGCGGATGCGCAGAACTAAGATAGGAGGTCTCGTATCCGGAATAAAAGGGTATCCGGTTCTCTACACCATACGACGGTAAACACTCTACACCATTCACAAGTGGTAGAGCCATGATGCAGCTATATTACTGGTAGTTGTAGCACAAAACGGTCGACTTGACCGGGGAAGGAACACGCTCTCACGGACTACCAGCGTAAAAAGCCAGCTTAACACTGCTTTGTTTCGTATGGTGAGTGTAGAGAACCAGAGACTTTTTTTTACTGGAAACAAAGCGCCGCAGTAACCACTTACCATCAGGTGGACTGTGTCCTCGTTTCTTACACTTATCCTATACGAAAAAAACGAAACCAGCGCGAAATAGCAGCATTAAGCAGCTACTTCACGCTGGTATTCTGTGAGAAATCTTAAAGAAGTACTTCATAACAACTCATAGCCATTTGTGCTACCGCTTCCCTCCCAGCTGTCCTCCCGGCCGCCGGGTTAACAGCGCGCCGGCAATGATCTTGTGACTATTTTTATCGCATCTGTCCCTCGTTTCAGAAATATCCTGCAACTTTGTCGAGGTGATTGGGCTCACAATCCACATACTTTATCTTGGTACAAAAATGCTCAAAATGTATTAAGTGAACTACCAAACCACTACTGGCTTAAAATAATGCTTAGACAATTTCTTCGATGTCATACATATGACACCTTTTTTAATTAACGTCGGTAAGTAATGTGATGTGATGTTTGTCATATAAATAATAATAATAAATATTTTTGGCTTTTCCTTTAAGCCATGTCTTCATTTCATTCGGGATATTCGATTTTATAGATTTTTTCTTCACAATACGTTGATACATCACATTACGAAGTTTTTGGGAGATTTTTGACGACAGCTCAACTCAGCGGACACAGTCGATGACGACAGTCACCCAAGTTCATAAGGCGACTAAGCGGTCAAAATAACTTGAGGTTTATATGCACACTTGATACACAAAATCGCATTGCTTTTACTTATCACTCTCTACTTCAAACCAACCACTATTTAAACAATAAAACAGGAGCTACAATCCGTCGATGGTCAAGTTCTCGCCAAAACTCTTGTCATCTCAACTTTCTAGATTCCTATTAATTACCATACTAAAAGTTTTACAAAAATAAATATCATTTTATTTAACCCATAGATTTAGTATTAACTGACGTTAGAAATCTATCGTTTAACCCTATCCTATAACTTTTTATTGTTAAACTTATCTGCTGGGTCTGAAGGCAAATTCAAAAATATTTTGTTTTTTACTCTTATGAATGTCAATTTCTAACGTATCGCAACTCGCAAGTCGACTTATGCGGCTCCGACAGAATATCAGCGCTGCGGTAAATGTGTTACTGTAGCCTAACGCTGAGGGGCCTATTTAGTCGCTGTAATCCATTTATTTTTCTTCTTAATATTTTGTTTAGTACGTCTGCAGAATTAATGTTTTATAAAAGCAAGTTGTAGCAATGTAGTACGTCAGGGTAATATGTTCATGCGGTTAATATGGTCACTTTCTTAGAACTCAAAAACTACAGCCTTGTTTGCATAGATGGCTTTGTAATAAGATAGTTCTTCATCAGTCAATTAAATAATAAAGGATCAAAAAGGCTGCTTTATTGACGCCATTTTGACAGTTGACATTATAGTAAACATTTTAGTCGATTTTAGTATGGTTATAGTTAGGTGCTTAGGTCCTCCAGCAATTCTGCCATAAGGACTATATCGTCGGCAAAGGTGAGTGATGTACTCGCCATAGTAGCTTGAAAATGTCTTCCAATGCAGCGGTGAAGAGTTTCGGGGATATAACGTCACCCTGTCTTACAACTCTCTGCAGTTGGATAAATTTCGAACTCTGGTTCTGTACTCGGATAGCCATCGTAGCCCTACTGTCCAAACACTTAGTCCAGATAGTCCACATACGCCAGGCAAAATGGCAGATTGTACTCTTCGGTCTTCTGTACAATCTGCCGCAGGGTATATACGTGGTCAATGATACTGAAGCCGTTTCGAAAACCGGCTTGTTCGGGAGGCTGGAAGCCGTCGAGTCTGCGTTAGAGACAATTTGTAACGACTCCCGAAAATAGCACGTAGACGTGGCTCAGAAGGTTAATCGGTCTGTAGTTCTTCAGGAGAGCGTTGTCGCCTTTCTTGAAGAACAGGGCCACCGCACTTCTGCTCCACGCCTCCGGAGTAGTGCCACCATGGACGACGGAATGACGAAGAGCTTCTAAAGAACTCTAAGTACCGGTGTTTCACCCGTTTTCAGAAGCTCCACCATAATTCCATCTTCGCCTAGGGCCCTCCCGTTTATAAGGTGCTGGAGAGCCGTTCTAATCTCGCTCAAACTGACAACCGAATCAGGATGTGCAGAGGCGTTTCTTCCGTTATGGAACAGATCCAACACATCCTTGAGTTGCTTTATCCCAGGATAGATATTTGATTTTTAAGACATCAGTGTCTAGGTATGGCTCTTGCCAGAATGCTCAATTTATTTTTACTTAATCCCAGGGCTTCTGAAGGGAGTTTGAGCCCCATTTACTCTATTTCTTGCGTTCACTCGTCTTTCTATATCCTTATCATATCTGTGTCAAATAGCAGCTTCTGCTGCTATTTTACGCTGGTATTCCGCTGTGTTTCATAAGTCATCAAGTGAATGTAGAGTTCCCAAGACCCTTTTTTACTGGAAACGAGGCATTGCATCTTAACCCTCAGTTTTGATTCTTAATAGGGGATAAATGTAGGTGTCTATGGCCACAGCATCCATTTACCATCAGGTGGACTGTGTGCTCTTTTGTCGCCCTTATTCTATAAAAAAACACATCCCAAAGACATAAACTCATCCACTTGCTCAACTAACTCTTCGTTTCCCGTAAATCATGAATGACTTTATTCGTAGAAGATTTTTTCAATCACAAATTATGTTAAAACGTAGTTAAGTTTTATTTTTTTTTAACAGAAGTGATAAAGAAACTCCGTAACCAGGTGGTAAGTGGCTACTATAGTCCATGGACACCTACAGTCAACCTCAAATAAAGAAAGCTTCAAAGCGTTGCCGCCCCTGAGGACTAAAATAGAATGCCTTACAGCTTGTAATTATATTATTTATTTCTAAGCTTCAGGCCAAATCATAGAAGTGCTAGCAGAAAAAAAGAGTGCTACTACCTTGTTTTTTTTTTAAATTTTCGCTAACATGATACAACAAACCGCAAACAAATGACTGCTATTTTTTATAGAAAAATAATCTATTTAGTTTATTTTCTTAAATTTTGAGGTTTATCAGCCAGTATATAAATTTCAAATAGCTTGGTCCACATTATCAATTCTTTGCATGCTCCGTGGACTTTTTAAGTGCTGTTTATAAAACACGTGGAAAATCAATCAATAAAAACTCACGAACGGATAAAGAACAATGCCAGGAGTGATCCAGGCTATATTAAGAGGCACTACTTGGAAATAATTTTTCAAAATCTGAAAAATTGATAAAATCAAAGTATTTGACTGTATTAAATTGACGATTTACCCAGGCAGAGTCGGGGTATGTCGCTAGTAATAAATGAAAATTATTCAATTCTATTAGTAGGAGCATTTGTCGTGTAGTAACAGAAAAATCTGTTGTAAATTACGTTATACTACATTTCCTGACAACTTTAGAATCTCCTGGGAATTGTTTTGTGTAAATAAAAAAATGTTAATTAAAACCTAATTAAATATACGTATCAGCCAGTTTTTAGCACTTTGTCCACATTCTCAATTCTTTGAATACACCTTGGATTGCTGATTTACAAAGCACGTGAAAAATCGGCACATAATTTTTTGGCGGAGACCTAACTCGGTAAGCACGCTTACTGTTAAATTTTAAAGCGAGCTCTTACCCCAAAACTACACCGGTTCTTATAATCAATAATTAGCATGAAACCAAAATATTTCTATTTTGGTTTCATATTTCTATTTTTTGTGTTTTCTTTTTAAAAGCTATATCCTACAGCCATAGCGTGTTAGAGTATGTTAGCAGTCGGCGTTAGTACCGCATACTGCAGTTTTAGCTGCATTTTTGTTTACACAATTTTCCATTTGCATTTATTTGCCGACGGCGTGTTTATGTGTGTGGTTCGGTAGATTCGTAAAAGGCCCGCATTTCGTCTAGTTGAACGCATCCATGTTTACTGCAAACGTTTTTAATGTTATTTAGTACGGTATACGGCACTTGACATTATGAGTTTTGTATTTATTCGGCAATAATTAAAAGAAACATTAATCAAAGAATTATATAGGTACGGATTACACACAAGTACTACTTACGGATACTGTAATTTTTTATTATAGGATAGAGTGACAAACGAGCCTCCACCTGATGGTAAGTGGTTGCTGCGACCCATAGACATCTACATCTATATCTATCCTCGGTTACAAATCAAAATGCAGATGCGCTGTCACCCGTGAGGACTAAGATGAAATGCCACGTTTCCAGTAAAAAGGGTTTCCGGTTCTCTACACTCACCATACGAAACACATCAGCATCAAGCCACTATTTTACGCTGGTATTCTGTGAGAGTGTGGTCCTTCTCTGGTCGAGCCGACCCATTCGTGCAATAACTATACTACTAATATAACTGCAGCATGGCTCTACCACGTATAAAAATTAAATGAAATACCAAAGCCGTAATACTCGTTTAAGAAAATTATAAGCCTTTGTGTGAGATTTTTATAGTACAGAAAATAATGACGATAAATTAGCGCCTACATAATCTACTATCGCTTATGAATCAAAATCCAATCCCTTCCAATAAGTCATTGCCGATCTCAAAAAAAAAAAAAAAAAAACCGAATGTTTCATTTACCTAAAACTATATTTTTTATATATGAGTGGAAGCAGTGTTACATTCCTAACAAAATTTCCCTTTGATTTAGCTAATCTAAAATATAAAAATTAACGTTTATTTGTTTGTATTTTATGCTCTGCCATACCATTCATCAGATTGCGGTAAAACTTTGTCAACTTATAGCTTGCACTGGCGCGAAGGTATAACCTTACGCATACTAAAATTAACTTACAGTACGTGGCGTTAGCCGGAGTAGTTCAGGGGCTAAGCGCTTGCTGTAAACAAAGTATAAAATTGTTGATTGCAATTTTAAGTGCTGATTTACCACTTGCTCGGTGGTAAAGGAAGACATGTGGAGTATGCCAACACGCATTGTGCCAGCATGGCGGACCCTTTCAGAAATGAGAGCTCTCAGAAATGAGGAAAGGCATTTGCGCAGCAGTGGGACGTATATAAACTGTAATTTTAATTTTAACTTTAGGTGGCGCGCGTATTGTATCGACAAATTTATTTCAAAACCATATATCATTCAATTTGATCATGAACGTATTATTATTTCTAATTAACAATATAACTCTTCCAAATTTGAAGCGACATTTCAACAAATATTACTTCGGCGGCAGTAACCAGCCAGCTAGTTAATTATAGTATTCCACCAGAAATCTTAACTGTGTCCATAAAAGGATTAGAGGGTACAGAGACCTTTTAATGACTGCACATGGACTGTACGGACTGATAGATTGCATAAATGACGCGTTAACGATTTTCAGTATTTCGAGATTGCAACGAAAATAACGGTATTTAATATACATTATGAAATAAAAGTAAATAATATCTTTTATATAAATAATCGTTAGTGCATATGTAAGTAACCACGTAACATCTGAACGACTTGACTGATAGGTTACATGGACATTCATGTCATTAGTCTATAGCAATCTTCAATCCGTCTGCCAAATATATCAATTTTGGAAAATATTCCCTGGAATGCGAGAAACACATCTCTAATTGTGGACTTTTTATGCTCTGCAAGCACTGACCTCTATATATACAAGTACGCTGGACTGGCTATACACCGTGACATGATGAGGTTATTTGATTTGCGCCATTTCGGCGCTGACAGCAGAAGTGCACGTCCACGGAACTAATAATAGAGATAAGACAGTGTGACAAAATATATCGATAAAAATTCTATACCCTACCTATATCTAAACAAATAGAATGGATGCTATGGATGTATCATATTAATATATGCCATTATCATTCATCATCATTAAAGCCCTTCACAAGTCCACAGCTGAACATAGACCTCCCCCAAAGAATGCCACGAAGGATGTTCCTGAGCCACCTGAATCCACAACTTCCTGTATGTCTTACCAGGTTTTCACTCCATCTAGTGGGGGAACTTCCGACACTTCACCTGCTGGTACGAAGCTGCCACTCGAGAACCTTTTCCCCATCGGTTATCGGTTCTTCGAGCATAAATTAAATCTTGGGACTCGAAAGATAATTAAATCTCTAGACTCGCACTTACTGAAACCCCATGGTGTTCTACCTCCGCCGCAAATTGACAGGGCCACGGAAACGCTTTCATGTATACCCGCGGCCCGTCCGGCGCCAGCCACCCAATGGCAGCCCCTCCTTAGTTGCTGACTTCCCCCCCCCCCCCATTTTTCTACTCAGATAAGACGCACCAGAAACACAAGACACACTGCCCTTACCCACACGGCCTCTGACTCCACCTGCACTACGGACTCCCCGAGCCAGATATGTGAATGGAGCCAGGAAAAACGAGCACTTGGATAGTCGAGTGGTATCGCATCGCCAATCGCCATACCAACACTCCTCTTCCCTGATGACTCCACCTCGACTACAGCCGTATAGGGAGGGTTATCTACTCTAGCCGTACTTGTACTCGTATATATATAGAGGAGAGAGAGGAATCTAGTTATCTAATGTAAAAGATATTTTATTTATCCTATTAAACGAATACTAAATACTTACGAAACTTTGGTTCTCTGGGTGTCGTTATAGAAAATGCCAGGATGGTTCTGTGTGGAAGCCGTGTAGTGGCGGTGAGAATATCCAATACCCTATATTGTCCCGCGAGTGTCGTAAACGATATTGAAATAGATGATGGGCAACAGCATCTTCCTGATAACGTCTTAAAATAATAAAAAAACTTTTAGTAAATCCAAATGTACATGCCTTAAGCGCTCATGTTATACACCTGTCGTAAACGATATTGAAATAGGTAATGGGCAACAGCATCTTCCTGATAACATCTTGAAATAATAAAAAAACTTTTAGTAAATCCAAATGTACTTGCCTTAAGCGCTCATGTTATACACCTGTCGTAAACGATATTGAAATAGGTAATGGGCAACAGCATCTTCCTGATAA
>DWHP01003617.1:0-13231 GCA_018247895.1 Parnassius honrathi
CCCGTAGTGGTTGGGAGCACTAAGCTCGAAGTTGTTGACGAGTACGTCTACCTGGGACAAATAGTCCGACTAGGTAAATCCAACTTCGACCAAGAGGTCAATCGACGGATTCAACTCGGCTGGACATGCAGGAAGTCGATGGATGCAGATAGCTCAGGACCGTCCTTTGTGGCATATCTTGGGGGAGGCCTATGTTCAGCAGTGCACTTGTGAAGGGCTGTAACGATCTAGCCGTTTGGAAGATTAAAAAAAACATAACCCTTTCTTAGCAGTCGGGTAAAGGAAGGTTAATGATATTCGAGTCATCTTAGCTCTTCGAGGAATCCTAATAACTTTTTAATGTCATGCAGGCAAAAAGAGATTTCCAGAACATACCGTAAACAGAAGTTTATTAAACGATCCGTTCCCGTTCCCGGTTACAGCGTTTGTAATAGCTTGGAATAGTTCGTGTTTGGAATTTGTTTAAACAAAGCTGTATTTTGTAAAAGTCGCTGCTAATTTTATATAATGCCTTTTTAGCTTGCCTGCGTTTCATAGTATTATTACTAGAAGTGGGATAAAAGATTCTTGACTGACTATTTTACGTGCTGAGGTAGTGCCTTCCGTCCAACAAGGCCCTTCAATAGTGGACGACTAAGATATCAAATATTGTAAAACAAACTGATATTAATTGAAAATGAGTTTTCTTCAAATCTACAATCACAAGATCTTACTGGACCAAGTGATACTGGTCATGCTGATGCAATAACTATAGCTGCTTGTACATTATAAAAAGAAACATAATACATCAGTTTCATTTATCAAAGAATATATAATGATTACGTTTTATCATCAACTGTCGAGTAATTTGATATAACATAGGATGTACGTATATATACCTATATAATAATCTATGGGATGTACCTAAGTAGGTAGGGTAGAGACATAGGTGGTAGATAAAAACGCCAATACGAAATTTTCTGCAAAACGTTAAAAGTTAAAACTAAGAGTTTGATACCAGTATAGACAGGCGCATATCCGAAAAAGACCTCGTACGGATTTGTTAATTAATAACGTCACTATGTACTGCGATTTGCTAACGAGTTTCCTTGCGAGTTTAACGTTTGTTGGTGGAAAGTGAAAGAAAAATTACTGCTCACTTGCAGTGTTTGTAGGTGGCACTAACACTGAAACACTGAAATAAAACCTAAACGTATTTACCATTGAGTAAATGTATTTAGGACAACGAAATGCTTTGTAATAATATGATCGCATTTAGTAGGTATTCATTTTCAAAACGACTTAGAGGGCAAAGTTTAACTAATTATATTCTAATTAGCTGCCATTGGGCTCAATAGCACAATATAATAATACTTAAGTAATATTATGGAGAGATTTCTATTGTGTTCTAGTCTGGTTTGAATACATAAATACAAATTTATGAGGATAATATATAAACATAACAAAGATAAAATCAAATATATACTTACTAAAATATATGCAATAAAATATAATTAAATAAATAAATAAACCCCGCCAGGGAAATCGGAAGGGAAGACTAAACGACCGAGGGTTAAGAAAAAGGCAAAAAATCGGCGCAATGTAGCACCGCCTTCTCTATTTTAATACTTAAAAACACTTGTGATGTATGTGTTCAAAAATATATAGATGAAATAGTTTATTGATAACTGCAAATAAATTACCTCGATACTCGGACATGCGTGTGCATTTAACACAGATTTTATACTCTATAGACTCACGCTGCAGCTATATTACTACATAGTACAGTTTTGCACGAATGGGACGGCTTGACCGGGAAGGACCGCGCTCTCACAATACCAGCGTAAAGCATAAGCTTAATACTGCTTTGTTTTGTATGGTAAATGTAGAGAACAGGAGAAATTTCGCATGCAAAATTACCGTGTGATAACGGTATAAGAGTATGCACTACCCCATATTATCCCATGGGTGTTGTAAGAGGCGATAGTGGGCAACAAATCTGGAGGTGGGCAACAGTGTCTTCTTAATAAATAAAAACTGCGGTGGCCAACGCGCTTACCGAGCGTGACAAGTATTCCTCCCACGAAGCAATTGAAAGCAAATGGAATTCTTACGTTCAGCGATGGAATTTAGTAGTCTATAACGGCATGCAGAATTATATAGTAATATGTTAGAAGGTAAACTAAAATCAAATGAAAAATATATTGTAATTGTAACCTTAGACTTCCTAAATATAAAAATATTTGGGTACGATAAGAGGCATTCATGAATGATTGCTTCCACGACATTTTAAGGTGCAAAAACTCTTTATTGGTTTACATTTTTCCAGTAGGCCTTTTGAACATAAGAGTTAGAAGAGCATTATTTTTTATTCTTTCAATAATTGGTAATGCATGCAGAAAATAGATGGATGGGTAAAGTAGGTGGCTTAGGGTCGTTTTAGACCAATAATTACCAACTTAATACAAAACTAAAATACTTATCAAAGTTTTCATCGTAATCGGATAAATGCTATAGGAATAGAAACGGATACGATACAAAGAAATATTCATTTTCATATTAAGTATAAGTGAGGCTAGCTCTAGTCACGGTCGATCACATGGATGATTTGATAAAGTTATTAAAGATGTCAGCTAACGAGACAAGGAAATAGTGCAATTATTTCCTATGAAGTAAATTGAGGAAAAACATAAAAATTTTAAGTTGTGGACGCTCATTCAATACGTTTAGTATGCGGACAGACCCAATTCTTTTTTATAGCATTATAACAAACGAGCACGCAGACCACCTGATGGTAACTGGATGCTTACCATCAGGTGGTCTGTGTGCTCGATGGCACGTACACATCTACATTTATCCTCGATAGAGAATCCAATCGCAGATGCCTTGTCACCCCCGAGGACTAAGATGGAATGCCTCGTTTCCAGTAGAAAGGATCTCCGGTTCTCTACACTCACCATACGAAACACAGCAGCATTACGTTGCTATTTTACGTTGGTATACTGTGTGTGTATATACATATATATATATTCGAGAAAATGAGTACAGCTGATTCCTCCTTAAATATGACAATAAAGAGGATTCCTGCCGAGTTTCTTTCGCCGTTTCCTCTCCGGACAGAGCTACCTCCTTTTAAAACTGTAGTTAATTAAAAAATGTTGACATCGACCAACCCTATGATAATTTATAATGACGATTCTTTTCATTTCATTTCACACTATTGTTTTAATTTTATATTGATGAAAAATCGATTTATTTGCTTTGATCCTAATTCTGAAATGTGAGAAAATCGTGTCACTGATAAACAATCTTTAATAACTTTCGACTAAAGTTACAAAACGTATCTGCTCTTATTTTATTTAGTTTATTTTTAAAAAATAAACATTAGACACATTTTAGAACTAATTTCAAAAGAAAAGAGAGACTTTTTCCCTTTTCATGCAGGTGTTTTTTTATAGAATAAAGGATACAATGAGCACATAGTCCACATGATGACAGGTGGATCCACCATAAGAAACATAGTCCGTGAGGACTAAGATGGAATGCATCGTTTCCAGTAAAAAGGGTGTCCGCACTACACCATACGAACTCGCACTAACTGCTCGCGTTAAGGTCGAGCCGACCCATTCTTGCTACAACTATAATATAATATAGGAAGTCACTTCCGGACCGCGTTCGCCGCCGGTCACGTCCGCCGGTCGTCGGCTTCCGCCTGGGAGGGAGAAGTACAGTACGTCGCTTCACAGTGGCTGTACGTGTCGTGGGCCGTACTTGGCTTGCGTCGAGCTTCGAGAACGCCCCGGACCCCTCCTGGGATGATAAATCCTCAACGCTGCGTGTCATCTAACATTCTGGGAAGCGACCTTCGGAGGCCCGGCGTGCTGCTGCCAGGAAAGCGCACGCCTGTTGGTGACATCGGCCCCGCGTCGAGATCCGTCTACGTAGGACCTTGAAGTCGCTGACTCTTCGGCAGACTCCTTCCCAGAGGCGCGAGATACGCCATGAATGCCTAGGTACTAGGCCATCACCTACAACTAGGAAGAAGCACCTGAGGCCCGGAGTACTGCTACTCAGGAGCGCACACCTGTCGGCAGAATTGGCCATACGTCGAGACCCGTCCTCTGCAAGTCTCCGTGGGGCTTTGAGGTTGCTGACCCAACGGTAGCACCTATCTAAGGGCGCGAAATACGCCAACTAAGAAGAAAGCCAACAATGCCGTTCCTGAATGGCTCCCAGGACCAGCCCATAGTAGTGAGCCATGATGATTGCCCGGGTAATGGGGAAAGCACGAGGCCCGAGACCTGCTGGGCAGAAAGCCCACGCAGAAGACATCGTACGTGCCGGCAGCAGTTATATAGTTATATAGTTTATGGACCGCACAAGTAGATCCTCTGTGTAGGGTTTGAACCCTAAGCCCGCAGTGGCCCAGAAGATAAGTGACACTAAGCTACTGAGCCGCCAAGCAAACGATTGTAACTACTTCTTAAAAATAAAGGGTTTAAGAGTAACCACCATATCATCCTGGAGGTTGTCGTAAGTGGCGACAGAGGGAATAAATACAGGAGATGGTCAGCAAAGTATTATCCAGATGTCCACTCAAAAATAATGATTTCTTATATTTACGCGAACACTACCATGAACGCTGCAAAGCACTCGAAACATCGGGAATTCAAAATAAGTGGAATTAAATGCAATAAAATTCTTAAAAGTAGTTTTAACTCAAAAATTAATAAAAATATTTTGGTTACCAACCCCAAGCGTGGCAACTATCGCAAATATCTCGCGGATGGGCAGTCTCTGGGAAGCCTTACGTTCAGCAGTGGACTTTAACAGGCTGTAAGGGCAATGCTACTCATAGATAATAATAAAATAAAAAAATTTAAAAATAATTTTGCTAAATTAACGAATTCGTGAACTTATCATATGGTCGTAACATATCTGAGGTTCGAGGAAAAGATTTTCGTATGTTTTTTAAAACACAGATTAAAGATCTAGCAAGTTATACTATGGCTGTAGCACGAATGGGTCGGCTCGACCGGGGTAGGATCACGCTCTCACAGAATACCAGCGTAAAAGAGCAGCTTAATACTGCTGTGCTTCGTAAGGGGAGTGTAGAGATCTGGATCCTTTTTTGCTGGAAACGAGGCATACCATCTTAGTCTTAGTCCTCAGATAAATGTCGATATGTATGGGCCACAACATCCGCTTACCACCAGGTGGACTGTGTGCTTTTGTCGCCCTTATTCTATAAAAGAAATAGGAATTCAAAATATTTGTTTCATTATATTTTATTTTTATTGTGTCATATCCCGAACAAAGGGAAGTAAGTCATGAAACATAAGATATGTGTACATATGTATATTATCAGTTCAGTCTATTTAGTCATATAAGTGTCACGAAAATAATGCGTGAAGTTATATAATACAATAATTAAAATATAAACTCTGCAGTACGACCTCGACCCTACAAGTGGCAAATTCTAAAACAGTTTCATTGCTAGTGTGCCTCACACAAGATCATCTCACGCGACAGTATTCCCGAAAACGCGGAACGGGTAGCGCGTAGGCAATGCGACTGAAACTCATTCTGTCAGTTCTCTTACTGTGTGCATTTTATAATGGTGTCCATTCTGCGAGAATACTTTTCCTCTTTCCCCATGCCGGTAAAAGCCATCAAATGTTTTTCGAGCCCTTTCTACGAACCCTAGCAGAACGGGGACATCATGTAACTACAATATCGTTCTTTCCCCTTAAAAATCCAATAGAAAATTACACTCATATAAGTCTCGAAGGCATTTCTGAAATAAAATTGGAGACTATAAATTTATCCATGTTTGAAACTTCAGGTATATTGTCGAAGATTCCTGTGCTAAATGGAATTAAGAAACATTTGTCCGAAATGCAGCCCTTAGTCGACATGGCTGTGAGTATATGCGAAAGATTGAAGACCTTTTCACCTTTGGCTGACGTGTTGAAAAGAGAATACGATGTGGTTCTGATGGAAAACTTTAACAGCGATTGTATGCTCGGACTGCTGCACGTTTACGGAAACACAGCGCCTAAAGTTGCATTATCGTCTTGTAATGTACTGCCATGGTTAGCGGACAGAATAGGATTGCCAGACAATCCAGCGTACGTTCCGCTTACTCGTTCCAGCTTCACTTCGAGCATGACCTTTGCCCAACGCTTAGAAAACACGTTCTTAAACATATTATCTAAAGCATGGTTTTATTATATGGTGCAAGCGAAAGAACGTTCTATTATAGAGAAGCACTTTAAAACGAATATACCAGATTTACGAATTTTGGCGAAAAACTATTCGTTGGCGCTGGTCAATACTTTTCATACTCTGAACGGCATTCGACCAATGGTGCCGGCCTTGGTAGAAGTCGGCGGTATGCATTTGGATCATTCCCGAGAAGCTTTACCCCACGTGAGTTATTTTTAATCTAATACATTTCAAAATAGACCTGTGCCGAGTTTCGTCAAAGTGCTCGCTGTAGATTTTCAGTAGGCGAACACCCCGAGTTCGATTCCCGCCGGCAACAATCATATTATTAATTGTAATTTTAAGTTCTATTCTAACACGTGCTCGTTGTTAAAGAAAAACATCACGTGTAAACCTTCTGAAGAATAAATTATTTCGAGGTAATTGAAAGTCCGCCAACATTTCTGGAGCAGTTGAGAGCCTCAGCTTGAGGATTTGTTGGAGAGAGATTGTTGAGAGTCTGATCTCATAGATTGCCTTATAGGTGAATATTTTCCATAGTTTCCACGCTTGGCAAGCGGGTCGGCAAACGCAATTTTTTTTTAGTCGTTATCGATAAGACGCTGCGCTCCATCTCCCGATTAGTTTCCTTCTGTCGCGTCTTATGACACCCACGGGATGGCAGGGGGTGGTGGATATTCTTACACCTACACTTTATCATTTCTGAAATGAAAGAAGGCCTGTGCCGTGTGTGACAAAATGTTTTCTAGCCGACTTAAACTTAATTAAGGGAGGTGGTTCAGGAGGAGATTCTTAATTCAAATTTGACTAATGTCAAGATATCTTCGTTAATTGTGAACCGACTTTGATGGTTCCATTTTTAAATAATGGGTTGTACTTACGAAGTGATTAAGTTTTTAATCTTACTTTCCAAACGACAATCTAGATGTTACCTCCAAGTTTTGATATTCCTTATTTCACTCAGAATAGTTAAAAAATTAAACGTTTAATTAAAAGAACTTAAAGTAATAATGTATAATATGTCCGAGTTAAAAGTGATGGTTTAGAGCCGTGCTGCATCTATGTTACTAGCATAGTTGTAGCACGAATGGGTCGGCTCCACCGAGGAAGAACCACGCTCTCACGGAATACCAGCGTCAAATAGCAGCTTAACGCTGCTGTGTTTTGGTAAGTATAGAGAACCGAAGACCCATTATACTGAAAACAAGGTATTCCATCTTAGTCCTCATGGGTGACAACGCATCTGCATTTTGATTAGTTATCGAGGATAGATGTAGATGTCTATGGGTCACAGTAACCACTTACAATCAGGTGGATTGTGTGCTCGTTTGCCACCCTTATACTATTAAAAAACAAGCCTCTTATTTCTGAGAAGTATTTAGGACAAGGAAGTGTCCGCCGCGCTGTCCCAATACGTGTTGGCGTATTTTACATGTCTGCTGAATATTTTTTAATTTCTCACAGATACAGGTATAATAGGTAAATCAACACTTAAAACTGCAATTAACAATTTCATTAGTGCAGGCAGGGATCGAACCCGGGTTATTCACGTACTGTACGTAGATAGATCATATTTGTAACCATTACCACAAACGTGTACGCTAGACCGCAGTACAAAAAATGTAAGTTACAATATTTACGGTGAGAAGAGATGATAAATCAAAGAACTCCCTTGTTTCCCTCTGTCGCGTCTCACGACACCCACGTGGCGGCATGGGGCAGTGGATATTAGTACCGTCACTACACGGCAAGCCCAAACCCAACAACCGATAGGGAAGAAAGGTTCTCGAGAGGCTCCCTCATACCGAAAAGTGAAGGGTTAAGCGGCCGCCAGCTAGATGGAGTAATCGTGCTTTGTGGTATTTCCTGATGATGATGATGATATATAAGAATAACAAGTACATATATAATAAAGTGTCTCTTAATAATTGCTTTAAATCTGCCTTAATTAGATAATTCAGAGCTCTTTTGGCACCGAGTGATAGAAACGTACGCCCCCTGATCTTTGGGTAGATTTACAAATATTGATAACCTTTTACTTTAAACAAATTAACGATATCGGCGTAGATCCTTGACCCCGAAAAATCTTCTAACATTTACAATCTGGGTAACAATACCCAACTATAATCTCAGTCATGAGCACGTTACTAGTTGTACCGTACCGTGTGTGTTCTCTTTAACTATTGATATATGGTATAATTAATGTCTTTGACAAAATATACATTATTGGTAATCACATACTAATGTCTATTTCCTATTTATATTTCTATTAATGTTTATTAATATATAAAACATTCTGCCGAACATTGCCGTTTGGTGCATCGCAAGAAGCGAAAAGTAAACTCAGTGCAAACTATCGTGACCCTTGTATATTTGGTGGGCAGGTATTGCTACACAATACTCAAATTTATCAAAGTTTGCTACAATCTATCTTTCAGCACCCTGCAGCAGTGTGTACAGCGAAACTCTTTTTTCTGAAGCTGGCCTTGCTTATGAAGATAGGCGAAACCGCTTGTTATCTTGCAATGCAGAGACATTAGTATTTATTCACCATAATTTACCCTTAGCTACGTAGTACTATTATTTATTCTGTGCCTTAGCGCAGTACGAGTACTAATTTTGTAGGTTTTAAGGTGAAAATTTCGTGATTGCTTATTATATTTGTTAAATGACATATATGAAGTACTTAAGTGTAAGGCTTAAGTGTTAAGCCGAATACCGGATAGTTACCGGATATCCGTTTCATCTCTAGTTACAATCTATGTAAATAGTTCTTAATTTCAGTTGCAAGGTCGAGGCACATGAAATATAATTTAGTAATGTCTGAAATACTGCAAGTCATTCTCGAGTATAATCAAAACTGAAATAAAATATATGGTACAGCTTATTATTCATAATCCATTAAAACCGTATAATTATAATGTTCTCCAGACTGAATTTCGATCATGGTAGTCTGACACGGCTACTTGCTTCTGTGCAAACAAGGCTGTAGTTTTTGAATTATAAGAAATTGAACATACTAACCGGATGACCTTATTACACTCATCTATTACACGTACTATATTGTAATCAAGTCTGCAGTTGATTTTATCGCTTAATTAAACAATGGACCTTTATATAAGATTGTTTTGACGTAAGTGTTAAAACAATTAGCCAAGATACAAAAGTAAGCACCAGCCCAAGTAAGATAAAATCTCAAAGACTTACAATTTGTTAAAACATAGATGTGGAAGGAATGAAGTAGAGATTACGTTTTTTCGCTTTTAATTTTATCGCAAATGACCCTTACTTAGTGTTAATTATTTTATATTCAACGTATTTAACTAAATCATGTATGTATTTTATTATATTTTAAATTGGTTATATCATTCAATGCTAAGGCGTGTCTATGATCTGCCAACTATCACAGTATCACACACAGCACGCTATCAACACAGCCCATTATAAGTACACTGCCGATCATAGACCCATAGATTGCTCCAAAGTAAAGTACGTAAGTAAGTAAATAAAGTACTTAACGTACATACGTAGTAAGTACGGTTCTGAGTCATCTGCATTCACGACTACCTACCTTTCAATTTTTCAAAAGGTTTTTCTCCTGTAACACGTAGTATGAAAACTGCCTCCACGATGCAAATACAAATACATCATGATATAAATTTCACAAAAAGAAAAGTCCAGAACAATTATTAGGTATACTTGGAACAATTACTTGTAGGCTATACAAATACTTGTTCCGTGCGGGATTCGAGTCCGCGGCCCTCAGCGCCGCAACTTATCGCTAGGCCACTGCGCCACAGAGACGTTAAAGCAAGCCATCAAGCTTTCATCTGCATGAAGTTGACGCTCGGGAATGTTTCTTCCGATCGGGTGTCAGCAGTTCTTCGTGCTACATGGCTACCCTTTCATTTCAGACTAATCTGCTGGGCTAAGTCAGATACACTTGTTTAGGTATGCGGATATTTTTGCTAAAGATTTTATCACGCAGGGAATCGCTAAGGACATATGCCCATACCTGTCACCTGCCACTTTGAGTAGTGGCGATGTGATTAGATTAGTTCCTAACACCACTATTGTGTGTTTGTGCGTGTGTGTGCTTGTGTGTGCGCGTATGTACGTGTGTGTGCGTGTGTGTGCGTGTGTACGCGTGATTGTCCGTGTGTGCGCTTGTGTGTGCGTGTGTGTGCGCGTGTTTGTGCGTGTGCGTGTGCGTGTGCGTGTGATATAGTTAACGAAATATTTTAAAAAAATTGATTTTTTTAAATTACCCGGATATTTCATATTCAACGTCATAATTTGGTAAAATTTGGATCTATGATTACGCTCGTTGATTGACTACCTAAATTATCAATTGGTACAAACGATGACAAGTAAATTTTAATGATTGCTAGTCTATCTCCCAGTCTATTCCCAAATCAATGGCGGATTGATTTTATTTTTTCGACAATAAAGCACGAGTGTAGGCTTTATTTATCGGGTGTATATTTTCGAATAATTATGTTTTCGAATTTCGCTACGCCTGTCTCTGACAATATTTTACGACGCCATTTAATTCTCCTTTTGCGTATTTGCTTCGAAAAATATCATGTATCAAGCATAATAATTTTTAAAACTGACAAAGCATAATAAAATAAGTATTGACACCTGTATCAGTTAAATTTATTGGATAGCCGAAAGGCGAATTTCTGGACTAGTGGTTCTGATGGAAAACGCTATCTGGCAAACATTTCTGTAGACAAATAGTTCACACTTGTAATCCTGGGTCGAAGCAAATTTCAAATCAATTTGTATGTTACGAGTACCACAAAATAGGTTTTTATAATGCATAAAAGTTAGCAGCATGACTGATAATCATAAGAGATTGGGAAAGGGGATAGGTTCCTTCTCAATTTCACATAGATCAGAAGGCACAGTCGTAGGTACATAGAATGATATATCGGATGCGTGTTCGCACGAAACAGTAGTATATACCAACCTAATACTATATATCCGAAAAAATGCTTGAAATGCTTGGGTGTCTATAATACTCACATAATAATAAATCTGTAGAAAATTTTGCTGAAAATCTTATATTTTTCTGAAATAACAATTCTGGCCGTCAATAGAAAGTTTTAAAGCAAAAATTTTTCTGTGTTTACGATTTACCCAAAATGGATTCTGTATGGATTTCCATGAAATATAATACGGGGGTGGTTAATAACGCTAGGTTACTTACAGGAGCTTATAGGCTACTTTTTATCCAACGACTTAAGTGCAAGTAAGAAACGATGTAAAGCCTAATGGTCATATTAAGTAATGTCTTAATATGTATACTTTATTTTTAAATATAATTAAAAATATGTTAACTTTTATGACAGTCGGGAACTATGGGTATTATTCTTTATTCTGTGACTACGGTGACAACCTGCGTTTAACAAGTTGTCAGCTGCTTTAAGCAGTACCTTCTATCATACAAAAAATGTGATATTTTAAATTCTTTTACTAAAAACTTAATTAATACAAATCATATAATAATACAAAAATTTATAAATAAAATAATATGAAATTTCAGACATTCAATATAAGTAATTTTGTCTTGCAATAAAATATTTACAAGAAAAGCTTTAGCATTTTGCATCAGTTAAGTTCGGAACAATAAAATGTTCATTTAATAAAACTTCGAGGGCCCTGCCGCTGTCGGGATCTCACATCGTGGTCTCGCGAGGTGATCTCGTCACTAGCACACGCAGCGGGATCCGTTGCGTGCGACTATCAGTGTCACACAGAGTACAAAGACCGCGGGATCCGTTGCGTGCGACTATCAGTGTCACACAGAGTACAAAGACCGCGGGATCCGTTGCGTGCGACTGCCACACCAACAAGGGTGTGTAACCAATGCAGCACCGTTAGTGCTACCTACTTGACCGGTAGAAGTAAGATGATCAGCTAGCGTGTTTTACCCCAAAAACACTATAATATCTCCAGTACGACGGTTGAAAGCTTCTGGTCTTCTGATATCACCACTAAATCGGCCAAGAGGATATCGTCATTTGTTATGTTTATTTTGCAGTACATCGAGCGGTTCCTGAATGAATCGGAACACGGTGTTATTCTGCTGAGCTTCGGATCATTGATCAAGACAGCGACGATACCGAAGTACAAAGAAGATATCATAGTAAACGCACTCTCCAAACTGAAGCAGAGGGTCATCTGGAAGTATGAGAACAGCGGAGAAGAGGGCACACTTACTGGAAATATTCTGCGAGTAAAATGGCTTCCGCAGTATGAACTCTTGCGTGAGTATTTTTATTATATTATATTTGTATTATATAACTTTATTATACTATAAGTTCTAATTTATACGTGGTAGAGCCATGCTGCAGTTATATTAGTAGTAAGTATAGTTTTAGCACGAATAGGTCGGCTCGACCGGGTAAGGAACACGCTCTCACAGAATACCAGCTTAAAATACTAGCTTAATGCTGCTGTGTTTCTCATAGTGAGTGTAGAGAACCGGAGACCCTTTTTACTGGAAATGAGGCACTCCATCTTAGTGCTCACGGGTGACAACGCATCTGCATTTTGGATACGTAACCGAGGATAGATGTAGATGTCTATGGGCCACAGCAACCACTTACCATCAGATCGATTTTCATCCTATTCTATTTTAAAAAAAACTTTGTAGATCAATGAATATGCGCTTGACTTAAATTTTAAAGTAGGTGAGCACCCAGAGTTTGATTCCCGTCAGCACCAATGAAATTATTACTTACAATTTTATAAGTACTGATTTTTCACATGCACGGCGGTAAAGGAAAACATTGTAAAGAAACCTGCATATTATCTAAGAAATTCAAAAATAATGCGAATCCGTCAAACACTTAAATCAACTAGTAACCACCGCACGGGTCGCTTGAAATGTTGAACTTTATTATATTTTAAGTTATAATAATAATAATAATAATATACCGTCAACTTAAGGACCCTTTCCGAGGCTGAAACATACCGATACCTGGGTATGTCACAGAACATCGGTATCGATGAG
>DWHP01003618.1:0-13230 GCA_018247895.1 Parnassius honrathi
GCCACCTACACTCACCAGACGAAACGCGGAAGCAGAGCTTCCACTTCACACCGGTATTCTGTGAGGTCGTGGTACCACCCCGGTTTGAGCCGGCCCATACGTACGACAGCGGAGCTGCCACTTGGCTCTACCAATGTTATACAGTTTGTGATATCCATTTGATGTAAATTTCATTTCACTTCAACGCATTTTACTAATTTAAGATCTGTGACACCTATTGGAAGGACTACCATTGAAAATTTTGAACATAATTATTACCGTACTTCAGTTCAATAGAGCTGTGGTACTTGAGATCGATCTACCGAAATTAATCAGTAAATTATACATATTATTTACCTACTGCGTTTTTGGCCGTAAAGGTGAAAATCCTTTAGCAATGAACTGTTTACAATCTTATGACGATAAGATTATTGTCATATTACGGGGACCCTAAAGAAAACCATCATCCCCTATTCCCATCCTGCGGGTGTCGAGTCAAATGTAGAATCAGATAAATTATAACAAGTCTTCTTTGTCTTAATTATTAATAAGTCTTCCATCTTTCTATTATATCCTCATAAATCATAAACCATTAAAATATTTGAGTTGTATCGTATTTCACCCTAAAATCGTATGTTAATGAATTGTGTCTGTTCGCGCAGCTTTTCTTAACAGTAATTCAAGGACATTAACATTAATTTATTAGTAGTTTATGTATCGTATTTAAAAATCAATAAAGGACAAGTTTCAGTGTCAATGTACTTACGTACGAACGAGAGTGAAAACGAGCTCAAAGAAACAAGTCCGTCTTGTTCGCGAGAGAACATTTATTATATATTTCTTGATTTACTTTTAACTTGCTACGTTGATAAAACTATATCCAAATGAACTTCGATCGGTAGCTGAATTGTTAGCGTTTTAATATTGTGGTGTTGAGAAGGCTACGTGAAAACTTATGTGTATGAATGATCTACTGCTACCTTCAAACCCTCTTTCGTTTCTGAGAGTTCGACGCATCCCGGACTCCCGGTAGTTTAGAGCGCTGGACTTAAATTTCATAGGTACTGATAGTTGTATGGACTGGGGTATCCAATTTCGGTGGTTTGACAGAGTTAGATCCCCGGCCAACCCTCAATTTTTATGTTGTTTACCAAATGCTCGGCAGTAAATAAACACATCTTGGGGAAACCATACCTAAGTAATACTTATCCTTATCCTTTTATATAACCCTACGAAGACGGCGAGGGGTTCGATAGGTTTGTATAGGGTTAGCAAAGCAGGCGGGTAACAGCGACAGCAAGTTTAAAATATTTCTATTTCCCAATACGCAATGAAGAAGCGTGACAAACTCTTCCTCCATATAGTAATGAATAAAGGGATTTTTTATAATTAATTTGCCCATTGCCTTAATCCATTTAGATTATGATAGAATCCATTCAAATTTTGTCCAAGTCTTGCAAGCAAAGGCAGACTCTACTCTTACGTCGTAATTTTAATTATAAAAGACACATAATTTCTTTTGTCCATATCCATGTTTTGCAATGACTAAAATTTAAATTGAACAATAAGGACAAAAACACAACATGATTTTAAAACCTCTATGACACAGAAGAAATTCTTAAGCCACTGTACATTTCAGTAGATAAAACAGAAGAGAGATAATCTATTTAACATATGGCGCAGGCTATTAAGTATATTTCGTACGCCTTAATGTTTTGTAAAGCAATGTTTTGTAAAGCAAAATTGAGGAACTTATGTATCAATTTGTAAGGTTATTTCACATTAAGAACCGCTTCCGTTTACATGCGTAACTTGAAAATGTGAAAATTGACAGGATGAGAAATCTTCTGACGTGATCACATTACATTGGTCAACGTGGTGTTGTAACTTTCAAGTTTATTATTTGACATCTGTTCATTTGACATGAATACATAAATAATCAAAAGTAAAAAATATTTTCATCTAAGCAGATAAGGCTTTGATGAATATATTTGATGGTTTTCGGCTAAGCAAGTGGTAAATTTCTACAAAATAAAATCAATTGAAGCCACAGGGGTGACGAACTTTTATGTATCAACCATAGAAAACAGAAAAACAACGAGCCATTTTTCTAAAGAAGTGTTTAATTAGGTAGTAGACGTGCCGTAAAATAATTTTGATTTCGTGATTATTGGGAAAATAAAAGTACTGAATACTATCGACTCAAAACTCATTATTTACTACGAAAAATAAATAAAGAGTTTTTAATTGAGACATTGCAAAATACATTTTGATATGTACAGTAATAAATGTTTCAGTTATATGCGTAATTCAAATTCAAGTAATATTAGTGTGACTTCTGTTGTTGCAGATTAGATGACAAATAACTTATATTGAGGTTATAAAATCCTAAATATAACTTCTAAATACAGTTGTATTAACGAATTTGACTAATCTGCTACGCATAAACCAACAATGCATTTCTTGGGCGAGGCGTGGACTTTGAATGCTTGTCGGTTACGGGTACTCTTAATATTAATATTTGCAATGTCATATAAATATCATGATCATTATAATAATCAGTAATCATATATGTATAATAATCATCATCACTTGATTTAGAAAACAATTTACTTGATCGTTCGAATAATAATAAGTCTATTCCTATTTTCTTTATATTTTTAGACACATATTAAAGCAATAAAAATAAATAACTAAACAAAAACGACTATATCGATGTCGATTGCTTCTAACTTTGCAAACAAAATCACTGTAGATTAAAGACGTCATGTCTTATAAAGTAACGTCACATATAATGCTATTACAATAGAGATGTCATTTTTCTAGTAAATCAGAAGATACGAGTATACATACTCTCATATATGGCAAAGTATAAAGAGACCAACGATGACCACTTCACAATTCTATTTCCACGCATGAATTATACGCAACATCTTTCAATAGATTTTTCTCTTTATGCCTTATTTAAAAATTAAATTAGAAAAAGCAAGACAAGTATATTGACTCAATTTAGTTTATTAAATTCTCGATTCTCTCTACACATAAATGTAATTAATTACTTTAAGACATGATCTGATCTGATGTTTTCCCATGATATGAAGAGCTCGACTGTTTTTGAAAAAAAAATTATAAATGTGTTGTAGGTGAAACTTTAGAGCCCTACATAATATTTTCTACCGCAGTCCTTTCAACAACGTACTTTATTTTTGTTGATGCAATGTAAGTAAATTGAATGTTAAAATTGTATTATGTATATTTACTTTATTTTATTTCAGGAATTAAATATATGCCCATTAATATAAGAATTTTAATATTTTGTGGAAAGTTTTCAGCCTCGCTATTACTAAAAAAAATCAAATTCATTTATTCCAGGTATTACACGTGTTCTTGTTACTTAACTAAAACTGCTATAGGACATTATTTAATTATGTACTGTATGTAACCATTAGGTATATGAGTAGTTTACTCGAGTTTCGTTGTACAATGTATTGTTGTTAAGATAAAACAGTAATTTATAACACAAAGTTTTTTCTTTAACTACCAAATAAGTTGTTATAATAAAACTGTTGGTCCGATTTTAGCTTTAGGTAAAATATTTAAGGCTGCGAAAAATTTGTGAAATAATTTAGAAACTTGGCATGTTGTTACGCAAGTAACGAAGCCGTCAGAAATCCATTGAGCTGTTATTATTACATTTAAATACGAATTCTGACACCTTGGAGACGATAGTGTTATTCTTTGTCGACATTCACATCCGTTTTCACGTAATTTTTAATTTTGTAAATGGTCGCAAGAATATTATGGTATAATTATAAATTAATTGTTTCCGTTTTTTCTTTATTGTTGCTGTGACACCACTCTTCGCAAAATTTTCTGATTCTAAGTCGACGGAAGTACCTACCTACCGTACAAGCACAGTATTACAAGCGCTATAGGTTTTAATGGGTCAATTTGCAAGTGTAAAAATACTCGACTTAAATGGCCGTATCTTTTAACTGAGTTGACTCTTTTATTATTTGACTAAACTTATATTTTAAGTACCGTATGAGGCGATCTATGGGGTAAGTTATGGAGAGGGCTCTGCTCGGGTTTTCTCTCCGTGATAGGAATGAGGATATCCGCAGTAGAACTACAGTAATAACCGACCTAGCCCAACAGATAAGTAAGCTAAAGTGGCAATAGGTCGGCTCTATAGCTCGAAGACCGAACAACCGGTGGGGAAGTAAGACTCGAGTGCCAGCCTCGTACCGATCGGCGAAGTTTAGTGCGGTTCCCCACTAGACGGAATGACGCTCTGGGTAAGAGATGCAGGAAGTTGAAAGATGCAGGTGGCTCAGGTCAGGACCGTGCGTTGGGGCATTTTTTTGGGGTAGGCCCCATCTTCAGCAGTGGACTTGTGAAGGGCTGTAATGATATCTATGATTTGATGGGTGAATTTTCAAGTATCAAATTATGTGACATGACGGCACCTTTTGATTGCGTTGACTTAAAAACTTGAATCAGTTACGAACTGTAGATCCTAGTATATGATATTAATTGCAACTTGACACCTCTATCCGTTCCTGCAAAAGAATCGTGATAGACGGACAGACGGACGTATGGACAACAAAGTTACCATAAGTTTCCGTTTTTTCATGTTACGGAACACTAAAAATATATTTGTCTTTTGGAAACAACTAAAAGATTTTTAATTCGTTGTTTCATTAATATAAAATAATTTTAACAAAATAAATGAGTTTAGTAATAGGAGTTGTAAGAATAAATCCAGGTTATAACAATAACACAGGCAATTTACAGGGTTACTCACCACCAGCTCCGCGAATTTGGCATCCAGCTCATCCTGCGGCGGCATCGGGTGCGTTGGAGTGACAGCCTGCAGCGCCAGGCCGCCCTCGCCGCCCACCACACAGTACGTGATCTCCGGAGGCTCGTCATTCTGTCCAAGAAATATAAAGCGTTATTGCAGTTGAAGATATGGGTGCTTAAAACCGCTCAGCATTTAATAGATTTTCTTTTTATTTTAAGTTATTGTAGACCTAGTACCATGCACGCGCTAACTAGGTATCTGTCAGTAGACTTGATAGACATCTAGTAGTTACGCTCCCTATACAATCAAAATATAAGTAATTGTGTTGGTCGTTCAATTAAAAATAAATATATAGTGATGAATCAGTAAATTAAATATTGTTTATGGTCATGGCAAGTAGTAACGTGTATGGATTTACATAAACAGTATAATAAAGTATTTTTGTATACAACAAAAAATAAGATTTTCGAACATCCGCATCACTGTAAATTTACACACAATCGAAATAAATCCTCAACTCAGTATCATAAATAATTAAACAATTCAACAACAATTGAGTTTCATTTAATGTGCAAAAAATCCTCATGAATCATGAAAGTGTCCATGGAGAATGGCCCTGTAAAACATTTCGTTGCGATGTTAAGACATACTCTTAAATCATTGTCGATGATAATTTGCTCACCATACATGACTGTCGAAATTCCACGCAAGAAGAATCGCAGATCGAAGAATCGAAGCAGAATCGATCAAGAGTATTTCGGACGTGATTTGAAGGTAGGGTTCAATACACCATTTTTTTTAATTTTTTTTTATAGGATAGGGTGTCACCCTATCCTATAAAAAAAATAGCAACGTAAAATAGCAGCGCAATGTTGCTGTGTTTCGTATGGTAAGAGTGTAGAGAGCTGGAGACCCTTTTTACTGGAATCGAGGCGTTCCATCTTAATCCTCAGGGGTGACAACGCATTTGCATTTTAATTCTTAATTGAGGATAAATGTGGATGTCTATAGGCCACAGTATCCACTTATCATCAGGTGGACTGTGTACTCGTGTATCACCTAATGTTATAAAAAATACATTCATGTGGTAAGGGGGCCGTATACTACTTGCTTGACAAATATAAGCATTAAATCTCTCTATTTCATTTATTCTAAGATAATATAGTTGGGTGGATGGTTAACTTAACACTGTAAAATAATGTGCTAGATTTCTCTATTTCTTGGCTACAGTAATCAGCATTCTTGAGATAGCCCAGAAACAAATTGTTGATGATAAATAAGATGGAGTAATTTCCATTATAACGTTTAAACATCCTTAATGTTATATCATTCCACCTGTTCTCTATTCTGCGTATCTACATTTTATTGCAAAAAAGATTCATGTCGCTAATTGAAACCTAAAACTTTAGAGGAAGCACTAATAATTTTTACAAGGAATAACGAGGGATCTATCGACAACCAATTATAAATCGATTGTTAAATACGCAACCGGTTCTGCTTTCTTTTTGTATGTTGTACTTTATTGCTTGCACTAGATCACGTATGACGTTACGGACGCTAAAATAGCCGATTCAATTTCTTTGTTCGAATTTCTAAGGCTGTGGTGTAACTGTTCATATAGAGGACTTAATAAAAAGTCTTTCTCGGAAAGAATGCAGGTAACATTAAAAATAACCTACATATTTTCGCTTCACTTGTTTTTTAACGTGAGGAAAGCATTCGCGTATTTTCTCACTTAGAAATTTTTTACGTAGTTTTTGAATTGTAAATGAAAAATATATGCAAGAATAATCAGTATTCATAAATACGCAAAAAAAGTTAGTGCGTGGCGGAGCTCTGTGGCCCAACGGCTTTTACGGTACGCTAGCAACCAAAACCACATCGTCTAAATAAAGATGCACTCACTCGTCCCCTATCCCAGTTTCCTTACTTAACTCTTTGCTCCAGTAGTCACAACAAAAACAAACACAAATAATAACAAAGAAATATTTTCAACCACTAACAGTAATTGATCTGAGACGCCGTCTGATTTTCGTTTCATGCAATTCCTTGGCGTCGCGCAAACCCATTAACCCCATCTAGGGTTGGCAACAGTTTGGTAAGTGTTTTATTGAGTATAATAATTGTATTTCTAAAGGGATATCTGTATATACTATCGTACGGTTTTCCGTTTTAATTTTTATGTTTAGAACTATTTCATCGCATATCTCGAGAAGTAATGCTGAAATCTTTACTAAACTAATTTGATAGAACGATAATTGTATCAAAATAGATTTTACAATGAAGTATACGTTTATGTTAACAGCTTTATACTTCCGTTACTTTGTTTTTATTATACCTAAAAGTGTTACTTCACTGTCTGCGAAAAAGACACAATAGTTATTAAACAATCGGAACGTTCCCGACCACGAGACAGTGAAATGGTTTAAGAACAGACAAGTCTCATTTTAATATTTTAAATTTCTTAGGAAAGGTAGCTGGTATCCTCGTGATGTTTATCATCATAAGCGAGGATTTGATGAACTACGACTAACAAAGTCACTATTGCAGACGTGCCGAGTATGAGCAAAGAGCGAAGTAGCCACCTTGGACAAAATAACGCTGTTGCTGTTAGGAATGAGGGTAGAACTCTAAGCTCCCATTTGTTCGAGCAGTTTAAAGTATGGCGCATGCGAATAACTTGATCGGTCATTTTACGACTCTTAATCGATGTCGTGATTCTGTCTGTTGTGTGTGCGGAAAGGCTACCCTGCTATTGGTTAGCATACTGCATATCTATTTTGGGGTTACCTCGTATTTACTTCTAACTATTTACAGTGTTCTATGAGTATTTTACACCCAAAAGTCGTTACTGAGAAATATTTCTTTTCCTTAAATAATTTTCAGTGTGGTTTTTTAAAATACACAAAACTATTTGCGTCACTTGCAAAAAAACTTAGTAGTGTGTTAACACTATGCCGGTTTTCTATTTTAAGTTAAATTGTTATGAAGACTGACTATCAATGTAACTTAAAATAGAAAACTAGGAAAAAAATATAAAGAATCTGCTATCCGTTAGTTTTGCTATAACTCAAAAACGGCTCGATCGATTTGATGTAATTTTTTGTGGGTGTGTTTGAATTGGTTCCTAGATGGTTTAAATTCACATTTGGACCCGACAGGTGGCGCTGTTGTCGTATCCAGAAATAATTGCGTAAAGCCGGGGCGGATCTCTAATATTCAAATAAAATTCACCACGTTTTAATGGAAACATTTGTTTCGAACTCCCCAAGTATCAATAGTAAATTACTATTAATATTAAAGCAATTTTAGATTCAAGATATAGTGTAATAAACATGTTGATCACTAGAAACCTATAAAAGGTAGGTTAATTATGTCTAGAGAATGTCGCAAGGAAAAGCCAAGCAAACCGTGTATACGAACGAATAACAAATTAACCTTGTAACAGCTGTGTGCACTCGCTTTATGACTGATTCCGCAGAAAACATTGCACCGACAAAAGGTAATATACCCTTAGAGTTGATCAAACAATAATTATCAACACACGACGAGTGAGCAAACACAATAATAAGTTCATTAACGGCAATAATATTTAATCAGAGAACAATGGAAATATTTAAATATTATATACATTGCAATATATGAGTGTTATATAATAAGTGAACCTTTCTTTACCTTATGCTCTACGAACCTTTAAAAAACCAATACAATAAATTACAGTCTACATTAGCAAATTAGCTAAATAATATTTTATAATAGTCTATAAGCCTATATAATAGCACATTTTGTTTAGTAACTGGAGAATAAAATGACATCAAATTTTTAGTATCCTTCTGTTTTGCCAAGGATCTTATTTTTCTTTATATTTTTGCCACGTAGTAGCAGCCAAGAGAATTCACTACCACATTTCGTCCCTCGAAAGATGTGGAAATTGCCTTAAAAATACATCGATAGATGGTGGTATCCCCATGTAGTGTAAGCCAAAATATGTAAAATATCTAGACCGCCAACGGGGAGCTGCGACAGGCGCAGTGATCTCATCTAGTGCATCGATCGACAATCTGTCGGCCATCCGTGTCCCTTTACAGAATGCAAGAGGCCCATTTCAAGTAGAGAACTATTACGGGGACTTAGAGAAAAAAATAGCACAACCTATATATTTTATACGTTGACGTAAATAAAAAATGAAGGGGTTTATTTTCCTAAAAGTCACAAAATCAATGGCACAAATTGTGAGTTGGAAAGCCGAATAAAAATACAAATCCCAATGAAATTTAACATAGTGCTCTGTGAAAGCCCATTTTGAATAAAAATGGCGACCCTAGAAACTCGAGGGCCAGATATTTTTGTCGATGACTTCACCGCACCGGGAGGACATCCCGACGCGGCAGTAATTTTATTGATGCTCATTGTAACTTTGTAGAGGAATTCAAAAGCTGTTTCAAATTATCTCGTAATAGGGAACATATAGAAATAGGGTCATTCGTCGTGTTCCCAATCACAATAAATTTCAGAATCAAAGATGTTAAATCAATTAACTGAAGATCGATTAAATCAATCCATAAAATTTTTTATGCATATCTTAGCTAATTAATTTCAACAACTTTATCTTTACTATAATGGATTTCCGCAAAACAACAAACAACCTGATTCTGTTAAATATCTGAATTACTTTATTGATTGATACATAATATTCATAAATTTGTTAAATTAATTATCGATTGAAGGTACATTCAAATTACATTAAAATTTATTTTTATATTCTATTATATTGCGTTATTTTACAATAATACTGTATATTTATTATCAACTATATATGCAATCGTTATAAACAACGACAAATATTTACAGTTTAAAATGTACTCTAGATGAAAAGTTAGTTGCTAAGTCCTAAAAATTACATTTAGATTCCTTCTCGACTTTAAAGGAAACGGCGTAGGTACTACTTGTTACTTCAAGACCGTGTCAACGGTGTTACACTCTTATTCCATAGTTACAATTATAATATTGTATATTATAGCGACGTAAAAGACAACATACTATAAATCAGAAAGCGCCACGTATTCGAGACGTATAATTCCATCACGCAATTATTATGCGATGTTAGCCTGCATTAGATTTAAACTAAGATAAATTGACTTTAAAGCATACTATAAGAGCTTTTAAGCAGTGTGTAGCGATGCCAAGAGTGCATTCATCCCAGATTTTGAATTAAACAACACCAGAAAACTTACGTTAGACTTGGAACTGGAACTTTTCTTCCTGAAAGTGAAAAAGCGTTTGTTGCTTCTCTTTTTGCCACTCGCGCTCATTGTAATCCTCTTTACAATTACAGAACAAGGTGAACCATTTTAACATACTTTCTTTTAATGAGATTTTACATACGTAAAGCGTAACAGAACGCATTCACTGAACCACTTTTTCATATCGAAAGGAAGTGCAAAAATTGTCTAGCCGAAATATATTTGCACAATTATTTAACAGATTTAAAACAAAAATTATTCGATTAAACTTATTATATAAACATTTGGTACCTACGAAATATTAAAAACACTATTTATCAAACGACACTCGACCAGGAAGAACGTGACCACTCCCAATCATGCACAACTAAGAAGCTCACGACCGGTAGCGTATTCAATTAGCGTGACCCGTGACCGGGCGCCGGGCAATACGTCTCAATCAAGGGGCCCGGGCTCGTCTGACTGCGCTACACACTGCCGTCTCTATCGGAGCCCATTGTCTCGGTCTAATTCGATTAACAATTAAACTGTCGTAAATAGTTCGATTATGAACAGGGGCTTAGGAATTCTTTGTAAGTCCACTTTCATGATAAGTTTCTTTTGTTTATTATGGTCATATTTAATGAATGCCACCGTGGCTCGACGGTGAGCGTATATATCTACGGAGTTGTTGATCCTGTATTTGTATTCAAACCAGTAAGCATTATTGGTTTAGGAATCAAAATAACTTAGCAATCATATTTCTGTTTAACGTATTACCACGCTGCAGCTGTTTATTCGCTGTAGCACGAATAGGTCAGCTCGACCGGGGAAGCACCACGCTCTCACAGAGGACTAGCATAAAATAGCAGCTCAATGCTGCTGTGTTTCGTATGGTGAGTGTAGAGAACTGGAGACTTTTTACTAGAAATGAGGCATACCATCTTAGTCCTCAAGAATGACAACGCATAAGCATTTTGATTCTTCAAAGATGTCTATGGACCACAATCATTCACTTACCATCAGGTAGACTGTGTGCTACTTTGTCGCACTTATTCTATTAAAAAAATATCCACAACCTCAGAAAAGGTTCAACATGAGCACACTTATTTTTAAGATGTTTTGTTATGGATATGTTCATAAGTAAATAAACAGATGCGAAAGAAAGGTTCTCAAGTAGCAGCCTCGTACCTGATCACACCTGGTCAGAGATGCAGGAAGTTAAAATATGCAGGTGGCTCTGAACTTGTTTTGTGGCATAGCTAGGGGGACGCCTACGTTCAGCAGTGGACGAATAAAGGCGTTAAGAAAGAAAAGTGTTTTGCACACATTTGCGTAGAGAATGAAGAGTGATGAGTTATAATAATTACAAACAGTAGACATGTTTCAAATAAAAAGCATCACCTCGTGTTACGTGATACGTCGCGTTAAGATAAGTGAACGAGTATGATGTAAAATGAGTCAAATTAATGATTACGCACTTACAAGTTGCATCCTCATACATTTATATGGTTCACCACTGACAAAGGCAAGTAATTAATAGTTAAATGACACAGAATATTAGGTTTTGTACATATGTACTATAATTTTTGTTCCTGTTCTTATGCTCACTTATTTCTGTCGCCGTTTGGCGTCCGAAATGAGTGAGGATACGGAGCGACCCCGACGGAAACCGTACTAGCGGTCACTAATCAGTACGTGATCCTCAAAGTACCTCTTGAACTGGCAGTTTATAGGATTCCATTATTTTATAGAACAACCGGTCGCCTTTTTTAGGGATCGGGTGCACTAAAGCTGTCTTCCATGATTTTGGATCGCCATCAGGCCCACTCGACTTGTTGACGTCCAGGGAGAGGAGTGATCTGCGCACCGAGCGCTGGGTAAACAGCACTTCCTTTATGGAGCACTCACACCACGAGCAGTACGTGACTTGTTATGTTCCTGTCCGTAGGGTAAACAGAACGAGTACAATTACATGTTGTGAAGTATTCCATCTTATTCCACAGATGTGAGAACGCATCTATAGATTTTATGTTTGTTATTGTCTCCAGGTGTCCAGTACTTCAGTAATTTCTTACCTACCTTCGTGTGGAAGTTCATTTGTCACTTAAATCTTATAAAAAAAGCAACTGCGCTCAATTTCTAGTTGACCCGTTATCTACTACAACCAAGCTAAAAACACTTGTGCTCGACGATAATGGCCGAAAAGTGGAGACTAAAACTTTTTATTTTAATTGTTTGTACTCTCAATTGTCAGATTATTGGCACTTGTATTATTATATACTTCTGATTTCAATGATAGTTGTAAAGAAACAACAATTAAATAATATCACTATTTCAATAATAGTGAGTTGTGTTAGTAATGGTAAGTGGATGCTGCAGCCCATAAACACCCACGTTGCCATTATATCCATCCATATCCTTGATAATTCACCCTAAAATCAAATGCAGATGCCTTATCTCCTCTGGGACGCATGCAACCCACTCTCTGTAAAAAGGGTATCACGTCTATAACTATACAACACATAGTAGCATTATTTTTCTACCACGCTGGTGTTCTGTGAGAGCGTGGTCTTTCCCCTGCAACGTGGCTGTGGTTCGACCCCATTAAAAATCTTATTCGAAATAGATTTTCTGTAAGAATATTTATTATTAGGAACAATTACTATAACCACTTGCTACATAGACAAATGTGTTGTAAAAAAAACTAAATATGTCTTAATAGTCCAGAAGGAATTGGTGCATGAGTACCGAAAACTATTCCACCTCTTTTTTTATGCGATTCTCTTCAAATTGTCCAGTAGGACATTCATCAGTGGATGACATAAATGCATGTTGCCATGCACATGCACACATGCACGTGCACCTCAGTGCCATATTGTTTAAACCGTTTTTTTTTTCAATTGCAAGGAATTGTTATCAAACGAGACAAATTATTTGTACGTGGCTTTTGCCACGCTGCCGCTTTATTAGGGTTGTAGCACGAATAAATCAGCTCGACCAGGGAAGGACCACGCTCTCACAGAACGTCAGCATAAAATAGCAGTTTCATGCTGCTGTATTTCGTATGGTGAGTGTAGAGATCCGGAGACCCTTTTTACTGGAAAGAAGGAATTCCATCTTAGTCCTCATTGGTGACAACGCATCTGCATTTTGATTCGTAATCGAGGGTAGATGTAGAAGTCAATGGGCCACATCATCCACTCACCATTAAGTAGAGTG
>DWHP01003619.1:0-13228 GCA_018247895.1 Parnassius honrathi
TTGTAAATAATAATAAAAATGTACTTTTCTAAACATATTTCATTTGTGTCGAAACATATTTGAGTGTGTTATATGTGGATTTATGGTGAAAAAGTTCCGTTTTCGTGGATGAGTAAGAAATGTGTTATTTTTCCATTTTTATTTATTTTTACTATAAAATGTAAATAAAAAATAATTATATTACATATTTCAAATAATTTGGTGTTGTATTTATTTCAAATTCAAACAAAATATAAGAGAAATAGTGTTTCAAAGTTCATATGAAAAATTGAATTTCGGAAAACAAGGGTTATGTTTGACTCGTATTTATTGTTTTTTTTTGTATGTGTTACGAATAAAAACACATAAAAACATAAAATTATATATATTTCCAAACATTTTCATATAGATTTCTCAAAAAACAAACGTGTAGAAATTATTTTATTAATATTTTCGTGACTAAAAGTGAAGTATCTACTAGTACTATGTGTTTGAAGGGTAATTTATGAATTTTATTACAATATCTAACATCTAAAAATTATTTTATTCGATAGTTTATACATTCAAGAAAAATTCCTGTAAGTTTTATCCATAAATATTGTCTCAAAGTCAAAATATTGCAAAATTTGTAAGTTACGGAAAATTTTCCGATTTCCGCCATTTTAAGGTCGCGAGCGAACGGGAGTGTCAATATTACGTGGCCTAGCGAGCTAACGGGTTAATACGTCCATGAACAGGGTGCCGTACGAGGTGAAGGTGCTCCGTCATTCGCCTATCAAGGAAGCGCTTCAGCTATACTATAGTTGTAGCATGAATGGCTCGTCTCGGCTAGGAAAGACCACGCTCTCATGGTGAAATATCGGCTCAATGCTAAAGTGAAAACGCATCTGTATTTTGATTACTAATCGAAGATAAATGTAGATGTCTGTAAGCCCCAGTATCCACTTACCATCAAGTGGAATGTGTGCTCCTTCGTCAACCTTACTGAATATTTAAAAAAACTTCAGCTTACTGATGTATCGCCGTGCCTGTTATTGTAATTATACAATAATCATTCAATTGCCAGGTATACTGGCGAGCGTATCAAGAGCCTCTGATGATGAACTAATCCTCAAGCCAAGGGAGGACTGCATCAAGGAGTTTGAGCAGATTTGCTCAAAGTTACCGTCCTACGCTCTGCGGTAAGTTATTCTTTGTAACGTCTTGCTTCTTATATATGTATTTTTAAGCCTTGTGCAATTTCAAGTTTTACTTTTATAAAATTAAGTGACAAAGAACTTACAGTACGCCTGATAGTGTAAATGAAGTGTCTTCAGCAGTCCAAGTACAGCTGCGGCCAACTTCAAACGCAGGCTGCAGATGTGTTGTAATTGGCTCTCGATACCCTTCACTGGAACACCGCAGTACTTTAACTGATATTTGGCATTAGTAAAAGCTTAGAAAGAGCATTTTATAAATTTAGTAAAATTAATAATTTAAATAGAGTGACGACCTGGTAAAGACATGCAGGTAGTCAACGGATGCAGGTGGCTCAGGACCGTGTTTTGTGGCATTCCTTGGGGGAGGTCTTTGTTCAGCAGTGGATTTGTGAAGGGCTGTAATGATGATGATGATGATGAAATAAATGTAAATTTTGTAGAACTCATTTAGAATTTATTTAAAGTGAACTGAAACGTGAAGTACAATGGCGAACTCCCAAACAAATTTTTTGACATTTTTTTCTTGCGTCTACAAATGAAAAATATGTCAGAATATGGAGTTTGAAATTCTGAACAATTTTTTTTTAGTTATGCAGGAAGTCAGGAATTAAAGATATTCCAGTTTGAATAAAATTCTTACCAGACTGAACTGTATGGAATGAGATCTTTGCCGGCCTTATTTGATAAATTGTTATAAATCCTGAAATAACGCATTAGTATATTGAGAAGTATTTGTGAATAAAATATACACCAGACTAGAGTATATGGTATAAGACCTTTTCCTGCCCTAATTGGCGAATCATAACAAGTGCAACAACTAGTCAATTTAGTTTTAAATGATCTATGATGATGTTTTTTCCAGACTTCGACAGCTGGATTGCATAATACATAGTAACTTATTTTATTGATATCCGTAATGGTGACATAAGTCAACGCTTAATAATTCCATTGCCAATTTGCTACAACAACTAGTCAATTTAGTTTTAAATTATGTTTGATGATTTTTTCTAGACTTCGATTGGCTTTTATTAGATAATACACAGTAAATTATTTTATTGATATATGTAATGGTGACATAAGTAGACGCTTAATAATTCTATCAACAAATGTTTCCTTCTATCACGTCATAATAAACCAATGTTTTGCATCAAGTGAGCATCAAAGTTTTAAATAGTTAGATGCGCCCTTACTATAGTATGACCACTTCGAAAAGTGTTTATTCTCAAATGAGTGAGCTCACTCATTCGCAATCAGTGACAGCCAGATGTTGCACATTGTAACTAAAGCGCTGATTCCACAAAAAAAAAACTCAGAATGCCAACTTGTGCCTTTCGAAAGTGCAATAATAATTTTAGAAACACAAATAATGCCCAAGGTGTAATAACATTTCACTCGTAAGTATCTATATTTTATTAAATATTGAATTTATTTTATGCGGATATCTGAAAATACCACGAAATAATTACGGGCAAACGGAAACTGTGCGACAGAGAAAGTAGTATACACAATTTCTGTAGGATAATAAGAGATGACACTGTTATCTCAGTACTCTTCTAATAACCAATTTAGTTAGATACTCGGATGTACCAAGGAAGCGGGTTTACAAAGGCGTCACCTATAAATAGACATAAAGAGACGGAAATGTCGTAGTAGACGGAGATAGTAGTATAGACAATTTCCGAAAGGTAATAAAAGATGACACTATTGCATCAGTGTGTCTTGCAAACGCACACATTCAAAAATAATGCAAGAGTTTTTCAAGGTGAAGGCGCATCTAACTATTTAAATATTTGGTGAGCATTAACCAATAGCGTAGCTAGCAAGATACCCTTTATTATTTCAATTTACTTTATTTGCGATCCGCCTCGGCTTCACACGGGTGCTATATGAATATCGGTCACATCGCCACCGGGTCCAATTGTGAATCTAAACCATTCTCGATTCAACCTAATCAGACACACACACGCAGGCGCGCGTGTGCACACACACACACGCACACGCGCACATACACACACACACACACACACATACACACACACACACGCACACGCACGCACACACGCACACACAATTCATAAAAATCCGTCCAGCCGTTGGAGTTCAGTCACATACACACGGACAGAAGAATCTATACAAATAAAATAAAATTGAAGCGTCTGTAAATCCATACGAAAATATTATACTTACGATAGTTACAAACAATTTTTAAAGCGTCGATTTTGACGTGGCTATCACTGGCAGATAGCTGAAGTTATAAGGAGTAACTTGCGCTAATTTTATTTAAAAAAAAATTTGTGTTCCGCGTAAAAAATCATGAAATTGTAAACAAACTCCAATTCGAAAAGGAAAGTATAATAATAAATTACTGAAAATTATTCTATGCAAACGAAGTCGCGGGCACAGCTAGTTATAAATATAAAGATACATAAAGATCTCGTACTGAAAACATCTTTAGTTTCACCCTCGAAAATCCCCTTTTTATAGAATAAGGGTGACAAACGAACACACAGTCCACCTGATTGTAGGTGGAAGCTGTGACCCATAGACATCTACATTTTTTATCCTCGATTAAAAATTAAAATGCAGATCCGTTGTCACCACTGAGGACTAAGATGTAATTCCCCAGTTTCCAGTAAAAAAGGGTCTCCGGTTCTCTACACTCGCCATACGAAACACAGCTGCATTGAGCTGCTATTTTACGCTGGTATTCTGTGAGAGCATAGTCCTACCCCGGTTGAGCCGAACCATTCGTGCTACAACTAATATAGCTGCAACGTGGCTCTACCACGTAAAAACGAATTGTATATATTCCTTAGACGAATTTTATAAAAGTAATCTGAACTGTGAACCGTTTCTTTAGGTACGGAGTCGAAGCATCCAGTACTTAAGTATATTACCTCCAAGTATCAATTAAATTGACTACATCGGTTAATTTTTTGAGTTAAATAAAATCTATTGTATCCAGGTCGGTGATAGAGATGAGAAGCTCCTGTATAGAGGACTTCATCGGCAAGAAGCAGCAGTTCGAAGAGAGCCTCAGTGTTATGACCTTCGTTACCTGGTTGTTAGGTGAGAAATCCATACTAATATTATACAGGTTGGTGTGACTTGTCATACAATAAATGACAACTCGGTCATTACTATTTCGATGAAGTGTTTGCGAATAGTTTTTAAATCAAACTTTTAAAAGGTAAATATTCAAAAAAAAATATATATTTTCTTAAACGAATAAAACACCATGTGGTGACGCTAATGGTTCCCGAGTTCAAATCCGGAAACGGATGTTCACTAAATGGTTAGGATGACTAGGTTATACTTCGTATCCGGAGAGAAGGAACCACAAACGGTGGTTGGCTATAGGGTCCCGAGTTCGATTCCGGGAATAATAACCTCGAGATTTGTATGCAAGATTAACGATAGGTGGATTGTATGTGCGTAGTTAGTTATAACCAAAACAAGATGGCGGCCGTGGCACGTGGCCTGGTTTTTGGACGATACGCTTTGCTAGGACTTAATTTACTATATCAGCTGGCAGGGACAGGAGCATGAGCTGTTGTGGGAAAGAACAAATGAGAACAGCTCAAAATGGGAAATGTACTTATTTAGGCGTTGATCTTCTGATTGCCTCCTACCCAGGCCTCGAGGATAATGGCGCTACGTTGCAACTGCGTTAATGCGCGACGATAACTGCACTTTGCTCGACAAAAATTGCACTATGCAAGGCGGTCACTAATGAATTGTGCTATCATATCCAAGGTCTAGCTTCAACTGCTCGGCGCGGCCGCGGCAGGTCGACAATTCTGGTCGGCCGGCGGCGTGTTCCGACCCCTTTCACTTTTATGTCGTTGGGCGATTAAAATGACGCCACTGAATGTTTGTCTGTGTGTTTGTTCCGGCTAATCTCCGAAACGGCTGGGTAGATTTTGACGGGACTTCCACCGGCAGATAGCTGATGTTATAAGGAGTAAATTAGGTTACTTTTATTTTAGAAAAAGAATTACCTCCTAGTTCCGGGCAAAACCAAGTAAAACCCATCTTATCCATTCGCCATAAATTCCACGTGAACGAACTCTAGGAATAGCTAGTGTGTAATCGAAACTTTAATACTGAAAATGGAAGGGAAACTGGCACAGGAGATGGGCAGCATCATCTTCCTGATGGAACCTAGTATAATAATAATCAAAATCAGCGCTCACAAACCCTTCCGCCATGCGTGGCAACTGTGGCAAACATTCCCTATGGGTCAATCAATGGGGGAGGCCTTTGTCCAGCAGTGGAATTTTTATGCTGTAATGAAATGTATGCAATGGAATTATTTTTAAGACTTGCACACTAGGATTTTCCCTGTAACGTGGAGGCAATTTACAAACATAAATTGCACAAGGACAAACATCCAGACACGGAACAATTACTTGTAGGCCATACAAATACTCGTTCCGTACGGGGTTCGAACCCGTGGCCCTTAGCGCTGTAATTCATTGCTAAGCCACTGCGCCACGGAGCTGTCAATTCTGTTGTTTTCTCACGTTATTTGTGTCCGATCGAAGCTTCGACTTTAGCTTCGGCCAATAAAACCATTTCCCTGGGCTTCGGTTAAAATAGTCCGAAATTTTTGCTAAATCCGAATGTTTTTAGCCAGCGTCGAAATCAAACGAACTGCTACGAGTAAACGAGAGTGCGATAGACTTGATGACGCAGTGTGCATCATCTCTTGATCTACTTCTAGTGGTGATTAAAATTACCTTTAATTTAAAAAGTTTTAAAATAATTTGTATGTTAATCTTAGCCAATCTTGAACTGAAATTTCGTTTTTAAACCTTTGAATTCGGTTTCGGTGAAAGGTCGTGGCGATCTTCAGTCCAACACTACACATGGTACTAATTTTTAAGACTGTAGTAATGTTGTGCTCGAACTATGAATAAACAAGTGTTTCTACTATTCAAGATGAAGATGGTTTTGCCACAGTCGCCTTTAACGACAAATAAGTCATAAATTATTATTTTCTAAAATTTAACAGTCTCCAGGTTTATTTTTGTAAGATAAGGGTGGCAAACAAGTACACGGTCAACCTGATGGTAAGTAAATGCTGTAGCCTATGGACATCTAGATCTAATAATTATTTTCTAAAATTTAACTGTCTCCAGGTTTATTTTTGTAAGATAAGGGTGGCAAACAAGCACACGGTCAACCTGATGGTAAGTAAATGCTGTAGCCTATAGACATCTAGATCTATTCTCGATTAAGAATCAAAATGCAGATGCATTGTCGCCCCTAAGGATGGAATGCCTCGTTTTCAATAAAAAGGGTCTCCGGTTCTCTACACTCGTCATACGAAACACAGCTGCATTGAATTGCTATTTCACGTTGATATTCTGTGAGAGCGTGGTCTTTCCAAGGTCGTGCAAACTCATTCGTGCTACAATCATAATATACTGCGTATATCAAATGTGTGATCACCGTCCAGGTGTTGGTGACCGTCACCTCGACAACATTCTGATGAGCTTGCGGAACGGTTCAGTTTGCTCCGTAGATTGGAACTGCACACTGCGGCACGGCCGAGCCGAGCTGCCACCCGCTAGACTCACGCGTAACCTACTTGCACTCTGTCGACCAACAGGTAACTATCGCTCTTGTGTTTAACTTCATGCATGTTCATTATCACACGCATGTTTAGGTTCATAAATGGACGTGCCGAGCTACAGGTAACTATCACACGCGTGGTTAGGTTCATGAATTAACGTGCCGACCTATGGGAACTATCACTCTCGTAGTTAACTTCATGGACGGATGTGCCGACCTACAGGTAACTATTAAACTCGTGGTTAAGTTCATAGATAGACATGCCGACCCACCGGTAACTATTGCTATCGCAGTTAAGTTCATGAACGGACGTGCTGACCTGCATGTAACTATTACCCTTGTGGTTAACTTCGTAGATAGACGTGCCGATTAGACCGATAGAAATCACATAGTTTGTGTGATTTACCTTATTTTAGTTTAGATTTAATTTTCGATTTTGATTTAAGTAATTTAATTTGCTCTTTGTTTTACGGGATTGCTCTGCGTGATAAACTTAGCAATGAGGTGATACGCAGTAGAGCCATAGTGACCGACAGCTTTAATAAGCTGAAGTGGCAATGAGTCGGCCATATAGCTATTTTTATTTTAGTAAACAACACTTAAACTTCATAATATTTTTTTTTAATTTATTGTACAAGTCTTCGCCATCATTTCAACAGCCCTTTACAAATGCACTGTTGTACATAGGCCTCCCCTAATGAATGCCACAAACCCGCCTGCATCCATCGACTTCCTGCATGTCTTACCAGATCGTCACTCCATCTAGTGGTGGGACGCCCCAGACTTCGCCTACAGTTATGAGGCTGCCATTCGAGAACCTTTCTTTCCCATCGGTTGTCGGGAGCTATATGGCCAGCGCATTGCCACTTCAGCTTACTTACAAACAAGTCTTAAAAGTAACTTAATAATTAATAAGTAACCGTTAGTGCCCCGCCTAAAATATCTGACCGTCCATTTGGGCCGACTGTTAAAAAAATTGATCAGCCTTATTCTATAAGAAAAAACCTAAGGGTAGGAAAAAAGGTAATGAAGTTTTTGATGTTTTAATGCAACTATTTAGATATCTTACTTTTTTACCTTGGTCTAGTGATATTCCTTAAATCAAAATGAACAAATAAGTAAAATAAAATTTTTTGATACTAAATTATGAACCTTGTAGTGGCGGTGTAAGAATATCTACTACTTGGGTGGATTCGTGGGTGCCGTAAGAAGCGATAGAGGAAAAAAATTAGGAGATGGGTAGCAGCGTCACCCTGGTAACGACTAAAAGTAAACTGCGGTTGCCAAACCGCATGCCAAACGTGGCAAATATGGCAAATGTCCCCCCCCCACATGAGGCAATCTATAGAGGAGGCCTGTGTGCAGGCCAGCAGTGCACTTTAATAGGCTATTACGGTACGGTAACAAACATGTATGGTTTGACTATAAAATCTGTGACGTCACAACACTGTATTCGCATACAGTGACTATAGAATTGTTTGCTTTCACAACTCTTAAAGAGTGTTTTATTACTTTTTCTGCCACCAGGGCGGCGCCACTTTCGAATGAAGTAATAAATGAGATTTATTCGACAGATTTTATGTAAAGATTACATGTTTCATTCGGAAATATTAGTTGTAATTTCTGTAAGTTACATCCAATGTATTGTATATATGTATTGGTTTTATCCTAGCGTGGGGGTGACGTTTTTTTAATAAAAAAACAAATTAAACTACGGATATACTTAAAAGTAAAACATTTAAAAAAATGAGTACAGTTTATACCACTATGGCTTTGTGTTGTTGTAGACATATTCACTGGAAACAGTAAAACTTTCAAATTTCACCTCAGTTCCAACTTGCGAGATCTGGTGAGCGAAAATTTATTATTAGCCCTCATTGACTAGAGTATTAAATACCTAGTTGGTATTTGGTACTCTAGTGGCATTAGGTCTCATGTCCAACTGTGAACTGATAACGTACCATAATTTTTTAAATAAGGCTGACAAACGAGCGCACAGTCCACCTGATGGTAAGTGGATGCTGTGGCCCACGGACATCTACATTTATCCTCGATTAAGAAGCAAAACGCTAATGCGTTGTCACCCCTGAAGACTAGAATGGAATGCCTCATTACCAGTAATAAAGGTTATCCGGTTCTCTGCACTCACCATACGAACGAAACACAGCAGTATTAAGCTGCTATTTAACGCTGGTATTCTGTGAGAGCGTGGTCCTTCCCCGGTCGAGCTGACCTATTACAACCATAATATAGCTGCAGCATAGCTCTAAAAAATTTCAATTTCTTCCAATTTTTTTACGTGGTAAAGCCACGCAGTAGATACATTATGGTTGTAGCACAAATGCGTCGGTCGAAGAACCACACTCTCACATAAATACCAACATGAAATATCACCTCAATGCTGCTGTGTTTCGCATGGTGAGTGTAGAGTACAGGATTCCATCTTAGTCGTCTAGGGTAACAACGCATCTGCATTTTGATTCTTTATTGAGGGTGGATGTAGATGTCTAAGGGCCACAGCAACCTCTTACCATCATGTGGACTGTGTGCTCGTTTGTCACCCTTATTCTGTAAAAACAACTCTGTAACTGTTTTTCTGTTTGTCCTACAGTGTTGGAAAGTCGATTACAGAAGCTTACAGCCGCTTCGCGCGACTCCCACCGACTCTTGTTGCCAGTTTTACAGGTCTCTTTCGGATGGATGGGGAAGGAGGTTGAGAACGAGGTAGGAAACAAAAACCTGGCTGTTACTGGTGATGAAACTATTATCACTCAGCGATTACATTTACAACTACGATTATTTCTATTTATAGCAAGCTTTTATTAGCTTTGTTTATAGAGGGGGCAAACGAGCATGCGGTTCACCTGATGATAAGTGACTATTGGCCGCGGGCCCATGGACAGCCGCATCACCAGGGGAATTGCAGATGCGTTGCCTTGAGCTTCGCGTGTTATCTACTTATGTATGTAACGTAGCCCCTTAATGTAAATTTCGCCAACTTGTAGACGGCCGAGTGATTTGAAATTTTATTTTTACCGGCTTTCTTTATGTTTGTAAACTATAAAACTATCGTTTTTATTAAACCAGCAGTGGGCGATAACCTCTCTGACATTACGGACAATTATTTGATTGAAAATATTGAGATATATGTTTTGCTATACATTAATAACTCTAATAAATTCTTTTGAAATTAAAAGTCTTAAATAATCGCAATGATAATCGATGAATATTAATTGTGAAATATCAATCATCGTCGATTACGATTAATCGTAGTTAAAATCATTTCACCATTACTAGTTATTACTTATTACTTCAAAATATATATTTGAACGTTTTTATTTTGCACTTCTTTGACAGCCAATAAGAGTTCAAACACAACCAGTGCGTGTTGCCAGTAATGAGCTATAGATCTGAGACGTGGTCCTTCACTGCTGGCCATGTGAGGACACTCAAGGTCGCTCAGCAGAGCTATGGAGAGGGCTATGTTCGAGATTGCTCTGCGTGATAAACTTAACAATGAGGTGATCCGCAGTAGAGCCATAGTGACCGACATAGCCCAACGGATTAATAAGCTAAAGTGGTAATGAGCCGGCCATATAGCTCAAAAAACCGACAACCGATGGGAAAGAAAGGTTCTCGAGTGGCAGCCTCGTACCGGCAGGTCCCACTATCTAGATGGAGTGACGACCTGGTAAGACGTGCAAGAAGTCGATGGCTGCAGGTGGCTCCGGACTGAGCTTTGTGCAATTACTTACATACGGCAGCTCTATGTTCAACAGTGGACTTGTCAAAGGCTGTAATGCTGATGATGATTCTTACTAACTTAAAATAACATATACACTCACGCCTGTCACCCAGAGGGGTAGGCAGAGACTACGGACTGCCATTTGGTACGATCCTGACACACCTCTCTCGCCTCTTCCACATCCATATACCTACGCATACATGCTCGTCTGTTAAGGGTATTCCTTATTTAGTCTACTTTCAATATATCGCCAATTTAAACTTTCGCCTAGGAAGTCCCTTTCCGACTCTGTTGTTTACTTCCGCAACATAAATTTGCTTTGTCACACTTACCTCATTTATTGTTTCTACATGACCAAACCACCGAAGCATTCCTTTGTTAATTCTGGTCACAACATCATCTTGCAAACCACACTCTTCTCTTATCACACAATTTCTCACACTGTCACTCAGATTCAGCCCTAACATGCTCCGTAACGACCGCATTTCTACTGCGTTTATTCCGTGCTTCTTCTGCCACACCCCACTTTCACTACCATACTTTAAGTAGGGACTAACAGAGCGTTATATTTATTATGATACAATATAAACATCTCAAGGAGACCACCATTTATATTCGACAAAATTTCACTATAATAGTGGAAAATAGGAGCACGCTTTGTGACAGTCTTTGGGAGAGATCTGTGTTCAGGAGTGGACTTGTGAAGGGCAGCAATTCACCTCTTATGACTCCCACGGGACGAAATGTGGTGATGTATGCTATTTTGTCGCCACAGGACAGACCTGTCTTAGACCCTTAGAAATGATGCAGGTGGCTCAGAATCGTGCTTCGTGACTCAAAAAGGCCTATGTTTCGCAGTAGACTTTTAAAATGACTCTAATGATGATGGTAAGACAGTGGCGGTCTAAGGATGCCCACTACCCCATATTTCCCCCTGGGTGTCGTAAGATGCGACAGAGAGAAACAAATTAGGAGATCGACAGCAGCGTCTTCCTAATAACGACTAAAAATAAAAATAAACATGAAAGATATCTCTTCTATGAGGCAAACTATGGGCGAGGCCTATGTTAGGCAGTTCAAGCCTTTGAAACACTGAAATGGTAATAACTACATTAATAATGAAATTCAAATAAAATAAAAGTCATTGTCAAGGTAAGGTCTAAGCACATCGGCAGAATTGGCGAGAAACTAGTTCGTCTTTCTTCGGGAACACGTGCATTCTGGTCTCTCGCTAAGGCTATCTAAGGGAACTTCCGCCAGCCATCTCTCCCATCTCTGCACAAGGAGGACGACTCACTGGCTCTCTCTCTTTGCGTCGAACTCGACTCTCGATAATGGGAGGAACACACCGCCCACTATCCCGCGGTGTGAGTACTCCATGCAGGATGTACGGTTCACACAGCGCTTGTTTGGCACAACACTCCTCTTCCTGGACGTCGGCTATGACTCTATACTCCTGAGATCTTTTATGGGAATTTTGGAAGCTATTCTCTTTTAACTGTGAAGTGTATTTCCAAGTTGGCGGACGTGAGCGACTTGTTGCGGGGCGAAGCTCTTCCGCACCAGGTCAGCCAGCGAGCTGGGCTACGTTCTGCGCGCAAGTACTCACACAAGTACTCACAACTGCTTGAACACATCTTTGCGGACTACTCGCAAAAAGACACATACAGTGTGGAAGAACAGGTCAGTTATTGTACATAAGTATATTTCACTTTTTATCTCCCTCTCTCTCTCTCTTTCTGTCCCTGTATGTGTTCATGTGTGCGTGCAACGTGCGTGAGTCCGTCCATCTTTAAATAAAATAATTTGACTTGTAACACTTTTTTTTTACCTAGTAAAGCCACGCTGCAACTATATTATGGTTGTAGTAAGAATGGGTCGGCTCGACCGGAGAAGGACCACGCTCTCAAAGAATACCAGTGTAAAATAGCAGCTTAATATTGCTGTGTTTCGTATGGTGAGTATAGAGAACCGGAGAACTTTTTTTACTGGAAACGAGGCTTCCCATCTTAGTCCCCATGGGCGACAACGCATCTGCGTTTTGATTCTTAATCGAGGATAGATGTAACTCAAACTCAAACATTTTATTGCGCTCATGTGTCTACGTAAATAGTTCTTCTGTTGGATATAATAGAGCCAAAAATGGGCCCTAATATGGCGTACCAATATTATATATCAATTTAAATTAATTAATTGAGAAAGATGAATTACATATTTTTTATTTACTTTAACTAAACATTACTTTTAGGTTTAACAAACATTTGCAATATTTATTAAGGGTGGGCGTTGCGACGACGCACCGTTTACAAAGACCGTTTTGTGTTCAGTGACGGTGAAACCGTTTCACGTTCTGGGTTCAAACAGTCTACGTTGCACAAACCAGTCTTCGAATTATTTGGTGCAACTTTTTTTATTTTACGTCTATGAAAATACAGTCGAGAACGCAACGATTCAACTATCTATCTCACTCATCGCGTCGTCGTCATTAGTGTTCCGCGTTATATTGCAGTCTTTGGTCCCGCGTTCATTTACACAAACGTAGACAGAGAGTAAACTGTCCTTACAATAAATACAAAGTGAGCTTTTTGTCAATGAATTACAGCCGCTAATGTTAATAATGGTAATGCTTAGTCTGTCCCAGCCAGCATTTTTTTTTTTGCGCCCGAAGCAATTAAAGGGCTACCCTTTATGTAGGGAGGCGGAAAATGCATTACGCATACCACGA
>DWHP01003620.1:0-13227 GCA_018247895.1 Parnassius honrathi
GCTTACAATCATGTATGCATGTTACAATTAACAACACAAAATAAATTAGAAATAGCTTGGTAGCGATCAACCTTCCCAGAGGTTATCATCATCCATAAATTCCTCAATATAATAATAACATATATAAATAATAACTTTTTATACAAATTTAGTTAAAGTTTTTGAACTTGTTTGTCAATTTTTTATATTTTCTGGGATTTTGTTGTAAAAACGTATACATCGCCCCAAGAATGAATTACTGACTCGGTGGAGACTAGCTTGTGTCTTTTCCTAGTATTTACAGAATGATTATCACTTATTTTTGCAAAAAGTAGAATTAAAAAAAGCTGTAAAATGTGTAAAAATTGAGGTATACGGCACTGAAGGATTTGTTTTGTGTAAATACAATCTACATACACTAGAAACTGAAGAACTTGTATTTTAAATCACTTTTCCATGATGATGACACTGTGTAACCATTCTGCATAACAAATATGTTCACCTTGGTGGCTACTAACGACATCTAGTGGCATCTAGTAGTTTTTTTACTATTGAAAGCAAAACTCGTACAGCAGTGATTCCAATTATCGTTAATAAATTATTTATTCTTAAATTATATGTTTAAAATAAAACAAAGCTATGTATAGAATGTACCACCCATAACTAAAATTAGTAGCTTTGGAAGAATTGAACAACTTCAAAAAGAACAAATTTAGCCACAATGGTATGTATTTTATATATAATATATATTTAATTTTCAACATGTCTTAGTATTATGATTTGTTTTTTTATGGAATAGGGCTGACAAACTAGCACACAGTCCACCTGATGGTAAGATATTGTGGCACATAGACATTAATATTTATCCTCGATTAAGAATCGGAATGCAAATGCGTTTTCACCCCTGAGGACTAAGATGGAATGTCTCGACAGACAAGACTATGTAGAGTCGGGGTGTTCTGATTCAGTTTATTTTATAGGGTTGGCTGACAAACGAGCACACAGTTCACCTGATGGTAAGTGGTTGCTGTGGCCCATAAACATCTACATCTATCCTCGATTACGAATAAAAATGCAGATGCATTGTCACCCACGAGGACTAAGATGGAATGCCTCGTTTTCAGTAAAAAGGGTCTTCGGTTCTCAACACTCATCATGCGAAACACAGCAGCATTAAGCTACTATTTTACGCTGGTATTCTGTGAGGGCGTGATCCATCCCGGTCGAGCCGACGCAACTATACTACTAGTATAATTGCAGTATGGCTCTATCACGTATATGAACTATATCTGCATTAGTTTCAAAAAGATAACAATATACATTTACTCTAATACTGTACATCTACAATACTGATTCGAATTGAATAGGTAAGACTTAACTATAAAATCTTCGTATCAGATTTTACTAGCGTATCAGAGTAGAAGATAATATAAACGCGTACGCAGAATATATAGTTTTGATATCAGATATTAAAACTCGAAATCTGATATAGATACGATTCTCAGAAAATGCGATACAACCCAGACCTAGCGGTTTGTACTATCTCTATCCTCTTACATAATATATACTCTTACTTACTCTTTAGGCAATGTTCCACACTCATTGAAAATGATAATGATGCCTATAGCATACCTATAAAAAAATTATACATACTTCGTCTGAAAGGTCAAAGTTGAAATAGTTTCAATTTTGTAGTACTTATAGTACAATGTGACTACTTCATTCTAGACATAATGACAGAAATGTATTATTGCAATAAATTTCCTCCTTTCAATGGTAGAGGCCCATGCTTAAATTGAACTTTTATCATCTAATAAATAAGATTGATTAGAAGTGTCTTAAAACTATTAAAAATAGTACACAACATAGAACCTCGAACTGAATATGTGAGAAAATAAAATAATTTATGAGGATCTAATTATAATTAACTATTTCACAGGCTTTTAAGCATTAATGCCGGTTTAAATAAAAAAAATTGTATTAGTTTTAGCTTTTTATTCCTTACAATCTAATGGTTTATTTTTTTGCCTTGGCTTCTCGAGCTGCTTTTTTCTCAGCAGCACGTGCAAGCTGTTTGGCAGGTTTCAGGTTCCCCTTTTTGCAAAACCGTTGATTTCTCAAGAATTTGGGGTCCATCTGCAAAATAAACAGTACATATATAGATGTACAGACAGCATCAACAAAATGCTGTGAAAGTACTTATTGTTACAGCCTGTCACAAGTATGTAAGTAAACACTTGAAAACTTTCCTAATAAATTAAAAGTTGCTTGGCCTGCCATAATTGCAGAAGTATTGATACTTCCTGAATTATGAAAAACTATAAGTTACTCTACAGATTTGTTAAAGATTCAGATTATTTATTACCATTTTTTAACTTTACAGTATTATGAGGTGTGATAAATTGAAAATAGTCAAAATAGCAAGATACATAATTTCAGTTATAATTTATGAAAATCTTAATTGAGGTGTTAACCCTAAAATAATATAAAAAGGCTTTTTACTAATAATCACAGGCTGCAAGGTGAGTTTAAGTAAATATGACCAGATATATGAAATACCAGAATAACCACATGTTGCAAGATAAATGTATGTATGTATAGCAAAACACATGTATGTGTATTGAATATAATACAATGTAATAAAGCCTTTGTTATACATTTCTTCATACAGCATATGATGTTTTAAAAATATTTTTATAGGGGACTGAGGTGACTGACGTCCCAGTCCCCCGTGACTATGGGTGCTGGAAAGCACCTGAAACGTCGAGTGTTAAAAATAACGTAAATAAACGCGATAAAATCAGTAAAAGTACTTTTAATCAATGCGTAGTGTTCATGTAAATATAAGAAATCATTATAATTATGCTTATTGGAGCGGAGCTCCCACGACGCAAGAAAACAATTCTTTGAAATCCATCTCCTCCATAACTTGTAGGCCAATTTACATAATTTTTTCAGCAATACAGTGGATTTCATTTATTACGACCTTGGTTGTAGCGACCATTTACCTATAACGACGTTAATTTTAAGTCCCTTGAATGTAAAGCATACTTAAGTACAAAATTCATGTGGCTATAGTGACTTTGGATGTAATAAAGAGTTCAGGTGTAGGGACTGTTTTTAATGAATCATTTGTAACAAATTCCTAGAAATCCCATGCAGATACTGTGACTGGAGTTGGGCCCGCCCAAGACACAAAGATTTCTTTCTTTCACAAACATTTCTTATCTTTTGCTTACATCCACACAGATGGTCAGTAAGTGCAGAGACCTTTACCTTTTGTGTATAGATATCAGCTAAGTGGGTAGGGAAGAAATAAATTTATGGTTCAGTTACAAAGTGATATTCTGAGTAGCATTTTGAAATGTACCAGTAAATAACTATGTGTGCAAATATTTTCTATAATAAATGAATGTAAGCTATACATGTGTAAGTGTCTGTATCTCTTTACCTTTGCCTGTAACGACTTCTGGATATAACGATGAAAATAGAGTGGTCTCTTCATCGTCATTCTACCTGAAATCCACCTATTTGTAGCTCAATGCAGACAAGGTTTGTAAAAAATAAAAATCTGAATTTGTATAAAAGACAAAACCATTTTAATTTTGAATTGAAGGATGATTTGGGTCTTAATTTTAATTTTGTAAGGAGCTCCTATTGTTTCTAATCATAACTGAGTTTGTTTCATTGTAATAGATTGTTTAGTTTAAAAGTTACACCATTTTGTTTAGAGGGTAGTCTTTGTAGCAAACAATCATTTAAAGACACCATAAAAAATTGAAAAAAACTTAAAGGAAGTCTGTTTAATTGAATTTGTGCACATTATGAGACTCACCTATACATGTATATATATATATGTGTGTATATTATATAGGGATGCAGCACCCTATATAATATACATTTTTATTTATAATGCACTAACAAGCATTTCTTAGTATTGTGCTGAGTAAAAGGTACAGGAAAAGAATGTATAGAGTGTGGAGAGCAACTTCCAGTGATGGGAATAGAACATTCACAGCTTTGAGGTGGCTATTGCATTATTTTAAAGGTAGATACTGTGATCCATAGACATCTACATTAATCCTCCATTACTATTTAAAATGCAAATACATTCTGACCCTTGAGAACTAAGACGGAATGCATAATATCCAGTAAAAAGGGTATCCTGTTCTCTAAACTAACTATATGAAATTCAGCAACATTGAGCTGCTATTTTGCTCTGGTATTCTGTGAAAACTTGTTCTTCCCCCAGTCGAGCCAACCCATTATGTTACAACCATAATATGGCTGCAGGATGGCTCTACCATATTGACATGTAAATGCTGATATTATTACTTTCAAGTATTTAACAAGTTAACAAGGTAACTTTTTTTTTATTTATTATTTAGACTACTATATCTAGTTTCAGTTGTAAGCAACTAGCTACACCTACCTTTAATTATGAATTTAATACTTCTATATCAATCTAACCGCAATTTACAGGTTATAAATAGTTTAATATTGACATGTTTTTAAGAAATGCACATTAACAGAGAATATTCTAAAAACATAGAACTTTTGCTTATTTAAAAAAGTTGAAGAACTTTGAAATCGATTGAAGGCTTAATACAATTGAGTCCAAAAGTTAAGTTCAAGTGTATGATAATGTAGGAACTTACCCCAAGGGTAGATTCATGCCTGAACTTCGTAGGTTTTTTGATACCATTTCGATGAGCTTTGCGATCTGAAATTAAGTATGCAAATGTAAGTACTTCAGCGTGGAGTAGCTTTGCAAATTTCACTCACTAACAATTGTTTACTCACTTTGGTTATGATTCGTATGGTTTTTAGACTTAGCCATAGCGAATGTAATTCAGTTCTGAAAGCAAAAATAATTTAATAATAAGTTACCACTTCCATATGAACAACTAAGGATAATTAAGAAATTAAAATTCTTTCACGATTATAAAGATATTTATTGAAATAAAATACAGCAAATGAAACTGACCACTATTTTATGTGAAAACTTTAGAAGAAAGAGAGAGAAGACAAAGTTTACTAAAAACGTCAAACGAACGTCAACTTTGATTAAATAAAACACAGAGTATAGGTATGCGAAGTCGGTAGAGCAGGCCATAAATATCAGTGGATTTGTACCAAAAACTTATCTATTGTTTTATTTAAATATATTTAATCAAAAATTTTGGGTTTCTTCAAAATCTAAAAAAAATAGGGTGGCAAAATCGGACATTTAATCTCTACAGCTGTTCACAACTCCACTGCTGAATACAGGCCTCCCCCAAGGAATGCCATAAAGCACGGTCCTGAGCATTCTGCATCCATCGACTTCCTGCATATCTTACCAGGTCGTCACTCCATCTAGTGGAGGTGGAGGGTCGCCCTTGATTTCTTCTACCGGTACGAGGCTGCCATTAGACAACCTTTTTACTCCATCGGTTGTCGGTTCTTCGAACCATATGGCCGGCGCATTGCCACTTTAGTTTATTAATTCGTTGGGCCAGTGTCGGTACTACTTGTCCCGGGTAAACATAATCGTCGACAACTTTTAGCCAACAACCACCAACATATGTGTGACATGGAAATTAAAAAATGACTTTCGATTTGTCCATGTTCATCGTAAGAACTATCCGTTCGGAGACACTACTGAGGTCATTGAGCATAATGCTTTGGCCCTTCAGCGATTTTGCCATTAGGACTATATCGTCGGCAAATCAAAGGTGAGTGATGAACTCGCCATTCCTTTCCAGTCCAGTGGCTTGTCTTCCAATGCAGTAGTGAAGAATATGTCATGTTTTGCATGATGTAGCAGTATAAGGGCCATTTTATTACTGGACGTTTTGAAGACGAAAAAAACACGACAATTAACAGTAAAAAACAGAGAAGTAGAAGAAAGATATGGTTGAAAGACTATTTAAAACTTATATAAAATCACTCGAATATGCGGACTATCGTAGTTCAGGTGCTACATGAATTCTGAATACCTGAGAATAGGGAAGAGGAGTTATTAAGATCCTTATATAAAAAAGAAACAAAATACGGTTTTAAGACAGAGTGTAAGTGCGTGGCAAATATTATTTGTGACTTTAAGATTTCTAGCTTTATGTGCGCGTATTTGAGTGCACGCGCTTTGTGTTTGAAATAGTATTAGCTACTACCAAAATAATTTGCTATTTAAGTATATTTAAACTATTAAATAGCTTATTTACCTACATCTCAAAACTGGACTGATGTTGTTTTGTGAAGACTGTTATATAGTTAATTTTGTTGTTAAATATAGGTACTTACTAAATGATTAAACCCAAAAATATATAAGTATATGATACATACTACATATACCTTTTATTTCAATTCTACCTACTAAGTTTAGTAATGATAGTTGACCCAACCCACCAAAGATTTAGAGAGAAAAACAAATTTATAAAAAGTAATTCGAACCAATAACTTATTGTGTTTCGTCCTGCCCACTCTAAGCACGAGACTGCTAATTTCAGCTTGAGTTAACTCGAGTAGTAATTTTTCCGAGTAAGCACGCCTATAGGATGCAACATCGCTCATTAAAACCATCGAAGGTTATGTAAGATATATTGATTTTTTCGCTGTTTTTAATCACCATTTAAATATATACATACATATATATGGATTAAATAATCAATTTGATCAGAAATGCAACAAAGAAGAATAATGATCAAACATTATATTTATGTTATTTTAGGAAGTTTTATGTTATTTATTTCACACATTTAATTTTATCGAATAATTATTATCAGAAAACAAGAATTAATAATTTTTTTTTACTTTTACATTTTTTCTTCGTATTGAATTTTAAAATAACAATTTAGACCTGGCGCCTAGTAAGCGGTCTCCCTCCGGGGGGGTGGTGTAGATCATCCCGCCTCTGAAAATAACCGCTCACGGGATACCGAAATTGCCACGGTAGTCAAATAGATCTTATCTGGGCTATGAAGCCTGGGAAATAACCCTTTCATGCCACCCTACATGTAATATATGAAACTCTTCTTCTGCTTTAGTTTTATTTCTTATGTATACTCGTTGATCAGCGAGTTGCATAAATAGCAACTGTTTCGGCTCGCCACTTACTTAGCCTTTAGCCACCGCAGAGGCTAATTCACCTGCGGATGCCTCGTGTAGAGGCGGAACACGTATCGTATTATCGAGAGTGGTGTGTCATCCCTATTTTGGTGGTGTTGAGTGTGGTGGTACTGGGAGTGGTGGCTACGGGGATAGTGCATGCAATTGAGGGGGGTTGGGAGGCGCTCTTCATCTTAAGTAGGACACATCATTTTATTTTATCACGTGAATATGAACACATTAATTTCTAATAACTTCAATCACATGGATTGAAAAATGCCTAAGAATATTGAGTCAAATCATGGTTAGAACACCTTTAGTTTTCCTGCCATGTTCGTACCGTTTGTACCCCTGAGCTCGCCAATCACTAATGTCTAAGTTAAACACTTGTACAATTGCATCAGAAAGAGGCTAGTAAGCCCTTTTCCGAAAAGTCACTTACTGGCTTGTACGAGTTAGCAACAAAGTAGTCGTGTTTTTGTCGCACCTTCCCAAACTGATATGCAGTAGGTGATAACTGATTCGGCAAGTGTACAGTAGATTTTACGTAGAAAGCCCATTCAAGCTACGTGTCGTAGGGTCTTAAATGACCAGATTAGTTTCCTAACTCTGCTGCTTCCTAATTCTATATGATGATGCCGGGACAACCACTGATCCAACATGACCACAAGGTATCTCATATCAAAAACTTTTTTAACTCATGACTAGAGCAATCCGAGGCCTAATGATTATTACTATAATGTAGTTTAATATTAAGGTTATTTGGAGGCTGCGCGTTGTTGTATTTGGTAAAACATATATAGTTAGTTTTAAGTACATTTAAGGTGAATAGGTTTTTGTTTAACCAGGATGCTAATTTCACTAAGTCAGTTTCCACACGATTTTTAAATTGCTCCCAATCATCAGCAGAGAAAACAATAGCTGTATCATCCGCATATGAGAGGATGTCACCACCCTCTATCTGCATATTACACAAGCTATTGATGTAGGCCAAGAACAACGTGGAACTCAACACACTCCCCTGCGGGACGACGTAAGTGACAGTGGACTCAGATCTAGTGGACTCAGAGCTAGTGATTGAGTCGATTTTGACAAGTTTTACGAATGCTGACATAGTCACCAAGGAGTTTTAGCGGTATACCTCTAACACGTATATCGTGAAGTTTTTGTACTAGAATAGGCACGGATACTGTGTAGAGCGCCTTTTTTTAAATCTAAGAAGATAGCTAGAAATTTTCTTCCAAAACCAACATGGTTTACCGTAAGGGAAGTTAGTGCATTAATTGCGTCTTCCGTAGATAAATTCTGACGGAAGACGAATTATGAAGGTGAAAGTGTGTTAAAGTTAGAGAAGAACTTTTTTAATCTTATATTTATTACTTTCTCAAGAATTTTGCTATTACAGATATCACCAAAATCGACGTATAGTTTGAAGGATTGAATTTATTACCTCTTTTGTATACAGGTTTGATAATAGCCTGCTTAAAAACTGACGGGAAAACACCTTGTTCAAAACACAGACTGGCTAGGTGCACAAGGATTGGTATAACCTCTTTATAAGCGCTTTTTAGAAAGTGATTTGGTATATCGTCATACCCAGGGGCACTGTCTGATTTCATGGACATGAGCAGACTATATCTCTTCATGATTGGTGTCAAAAATAGCAAGAGATGAAACTCGAGTATTTGTTATAATGTGACGATCAGTAGCCTGTAGTGTTGTACTTTTAGTAATGTCCTCTGCCAACTGTTTTCCTACCGTTACAAAATAGTTGTTAACAGTGTCAGCAGATTCCTGTAGGGATAAAGTTAGATTCAGAAGATCCAGATTTTGAACCTTGACTGTTTTGCATTGAGTAAGATTATCAATCTTCTGCCATAGGTTTTTTTTTTGTTTCTAATAGCTAGTTTAAGTTGCTTTTCGTCATAGTTACGTTTTAGTTTTTTGATCAAGTAATTGCAAAAATTACGGTAACGTTTGTAAGTGATTTTGAGAATCTCGTTTTCTGGATTTAATTTTACCTTACGTTGCATATCGTTCCTATTTTTAATGCAGCGAAGAACTCCGAGAGTAATCCAAGGTTTAATTATTCTCTTCTTTCTAGAAACCAAAGTTTGTTTCATGTTTGATAGAAAACCCTGCTGTATAGTTAATGTGAGCTGCTCTACCATGGGATTCGGTCCATTAACTGTTAATAAGTTAGATAAATCTGAGGTTTTTAGAAATTTAAGTGCTTCCTCATAGTTTATAGTTATTTTAGTTTTATTTATAATATTGATTTTTAGGTTTGATATTTTAAGCAAGATTGTAAAGTGATCCGTGATACAGCAGTCAATAACTACAATGGATGCTGTTTTATAATCATTACTAAATTTTATTACAAAATGATTAAGACAATTTTCACCTCTTGTTGGTAGGAAATGTCCTGTTGGTTATAATTACATTTCTGCACTTATTAATAGTATTTAAGTGTGAATTTAAAGAGTTTATAGAGTCGTCAGCTTTTGTTACTAATGGGGAACGATAAATGCCAATAATAGTTAGATCATTTTTGGTAATTTGTAAGCATGACGTACGGGTAAGTTATATTTCTGTTACTGAAGCCGCGATTGTATCTCTTATGAAAGCAACAACTCCATCAGCTAGATTTAAATGTGTAGTCGTATTAAATGAAATAAATTAATTAATTTGCGGAATATGTTTATTAATATGGAGTCTCCATTCAACAAAAATTATTAAATCAACTTTTGTTTTAAAGGTTTAGCTAAAAGTCAGTTAAATTAGCGTAGATGCTCCGGATGTTCTGCGGCACTATAACAAAGTCCGACACGTGAACTGGCATCAGTGTACATAGTTCATCAGTTCGATATGCAAAGGCAGAGGTGTAGCAAATAGATAGCACAGTTATACTCTGCTATCTATTTCATTCATATTTGTAAGAACGTTATTCATTTATCGTGATAAGAAGGAAGCTGTGTAACTTCATCTGTCGCATTTGAATGTGATGTTGGTGCTATAAGCTTAAGTTTTTCTGTAAACTGCAAATAATTGCAGGTTTTAATATTTACAAGTCGATTAAAAGGTGATTAAAGTTAGCTTTTAATCGACTTTCGGCTTTGTTTTAGGGTGATTGAGTGTAATTATTAGATTTATATACGAATATGTGAGTATGTGATGTATGTGACATGTGTAAAAATTTAGATTTACATTAATGCTTATTTTAACTAAAAATAGATACACGTGATAAACAAAAAGATACTAACATAAAAATAATAAAATCTAGTCATTTTGACAATTTTAGATTCTGTACCTGTGATTCACTTCTAACAAGAATGATGGGTGAGTTTTCATCCTTCCGGAGATACACACGTCCAAAGGCAGTCGAGTAGAACTTATATCCTTCCAATCTTGGGAAGTCACGGGATACAATGAAGTGTATACAAGCGCCTCGAGCAGTTAATTATTCTGACACATACAGGGGTTTTTTCGTTTTTGGTGGCTCCTAAGTGCTTAGCTCGCAGTTTTTCGTTATTTTTAATATTAAAGAGTTTGCACATTTTTAAGATATTTGACTCGAGTAATGTTGACGAGAGTTCGACCACGATGGATGAGTTTTTATTGGGATTTTTCTTGCTACGCATTCTGTAAATATCGTTGATGTCTTCCTTTCTAATGTTGCAATGGATACTCTCTGAGAGGCACGTAACCATTCTCGTGAGATCTTTTTTAGATTCTAATTAAAGCGTTTCTAATTAAAGGCATATTCTTGGGTTCGATAGTAGGTCTGCGATTTACATGCTGCAGGTCCTCAATTTTACCCTCAAGGATTATAATGTAGTCCTTATCTGTTCTTGATTCAATTTCAAACTGTTCCAATTTCTTTTTCAGTGAGAAAATCGAGACACTCTTTTATGCTATTGTTAGTTTGTTTGATTTCTGCTTGAATTGTTACAAACTTTTTCAATTCAGCTTTTTGTGCAGCGAATAGCGATGTAATCATGTTTATTTCAAGCTTAAACGTGTTAAACTTTTCCTCAAATTCGTGTACTCGGCTTCGTTTTTGTCGTTGGTAAACGTAGTTAGGTGGTTTTTGCTCTCCACTAGCCTGTTCGGTAATATTAGTGTCGCGGTGTCTTATAAAAACAACTGCACACTGTTGTTCCGACGCAGTCGCTCAAAATTACCAGGACGATAGCAAAGCGTGGAGATTTCTTACCGTTGTAGGTGACGTCGTAGCAGTGGGTGAGTGACTCGTAGTAAGGTTCTTACCGTGCTACGGCAGGTGTGTCGGTATTGTGTACGGCAAATCGGTGGGTGGAGCTAAGACGGCAGTACAATTACTGTCGTAGCAGCCAACGTATCTTCATTTATGCACTACTAGTACATCGTTCGATTTTACCTGTTTAAAATTATTTTTAAATTATTAAAAATAAGAAAATTAGCGGTGACAGTGCAGACGTGCACTCTGAAAGCGGTCCAGGAGGAAAAAGGGATAAAACAATTTCAATCCATTTTCAATATTTATAAACTTATGTTAATTAATTATCACAATAAAAATAACTACAATTTTACAGCGAAAATGTAATTACCAATTGAAGATAATTGCACTTCTGAAGTTCAAGTATATTTATATTCGGCTGAAAGACTATTCGCCTGTTTGTCGATTCGTAATTAAAATTTTCGAGGTTGAGTTATTTCTACTAAATACTCGTAAACCTTCTAACTATGGAGTTTAGAGATAGGAAGAACTATCTCAGTAATTGAGTTTAGTGATAAGAAGAACTATTTCAGTATTAAAAAGTGTCCGTAGCAAAGCGCTAAATAAGGGTAGCGCCACTGTAGCTAGAGAATAACTTTTAAATAACTTTTTATAACTTTTTATTGCACAGATTTTCAACATAATTGTTACGGCCCTGAGTTGCCCAGACGAAGGTCGACTGGATTAGGGCCCATCGTAACACAACTCGACGGGCAACCAAGGGGAGGACCCGAGTAGTCTATGGAAATTTGTTATATAATGGATGAACAAGCAAACACAAAACTTACCTGGTTCAGGAGTAGGGTCGGCCACCAGGAGACGTTAGCGTGATGAAAAGGTAGTGTGGGTGTGTAAGTGTAAGAAGGTGTATTATCCGTGAGCTGACTTCACCGAGGTAGGCGAACAAACCCGCTGTCGTTGCACTGCTTCAAAGGACGCCCACACTTATGGGCGCCGAACTCCAGTCTAAAGTCACTTAGCACAAAACTATTGTCTAAGAGTAACGCAAACTCTTTTCAATTCACAAAGTTTAGAGTTCAATCGACCGAGCAAATTCACTTCGTAGTATATCAAAAGCTACGCAAGCTACACATCAATGTCAAAAACAGCACAAAAGTTCCTTTAATCACCACAAATAACAGCTCGATTCTTCTAGACTATAATCTAAGTGATTCCGTGCGATATCAAAACCACGACGCATAGGCCACTAGTCGACACAATTAACAAGCGAAGTTAAATTATCACGCAATCTCAAACAAAGGCTTAGTCACGTATCTTAATAGGCTAACACGATAGCGGCCGAGCGCTTTAACTTCACGACGAGGCGGGCACGGGTGTCTCTTCAACCGACTACAGGCAATAGGCGTTGCGCCGGCGCGCTCAACAGGGACTGATCTAGACTCGCAGCGTGCAGGCGCGGGGCAATCAGACTCGACTCGAACCACCGCGCCCTCTAAAGGAATGCAGTCCGTCCAAACGTTAAACCGGTTCTCGATCGGGCGCGAACAAACCCCCGTCCCGGACATATGGACATGTCTGCGAGTAAAAGGCCAAACGGGATAGGGTCGTGGACATCGCAGTACCTAACTAAGTCCTGTTGCTGGACAGAAATTCGTCGATTTCAAAATCTATTCATGCCCCTACAATTTGTTCCGCAATCCGACCGGATCAGGTCCGGGAAACCGCGACGCGATACGAAGCGGCCAAGCGTGGCCACAAAGGCTTTAGTGCTGAAGGCACTCACAAGTTCCAAATGAACGACCGTAGTGGAGCGGCACACGAAACGCACAGGTAGGCCTTATGTTAACGCGCGTTACAAAGATTGGAGGACTTGACGAGGAAGGGGCCAGCAAAGTCTGTTCCGACTCCAACGAATGGTCGGGTGGCCCCGACGCGGTCGG
>DWHP01003621.1:0-13225 GCA_018247895.1 Parnassius honrathi
AATAAACTAAAAATGTTGAATTCAGCGCCATCTTGCGGGAGAATGGCTGGGAGCAGCCCGTAGGTTTCACCTTAATTTTAACATACAGAACAATACAGTACAGTATTGTAGTCTTACGTAGAAGGCAATGCATTGTAGCACGAATGGATCAGCTCATCCAGGGAAGGACCTCGCTCTCGCAGAATACCCGTTTTAAATAGAAGCTTAATGCTGCTGTGTTTCATATGGTGAGTGTAGAGAACCGGATACCCATTTTAGTGGAAACGATGCATTCGATCATAGTCCTCAGGGGATATAACCAAAGGTACTCTGTGAATACAACGCATCTGCATTTTGATCCTAAATCAAAATGCACATAAAAAGTCATCACTTTTAAACAAAGTCTTGGATTGGTGACGACTAAATCTAGTCCAGTTTTAACCCTCAGAAGATACAGGTTTGATCGTTTACCGTTAAAAAGAATCCTTTCATCGTATCTCTTCAATTTAAGCGCCCTCCCTCTTGCTGCCTCAGCTACTCAGTAACACGATTCACGTTTCACGAATCATGAACGAACGATCAGTAATAATAACACAACGTTTATTCGGCTATTTTCGCGACGCATCGGCGACGGCTTCAGCTATTGAAGTAGAAGCACATGAGTAAAGAAACCGACTCTTTACGCTGTGGTAGAAGTACCACAAAATTACACAAAATTAACCATAATGAATAAATAATAATAATAATAACTCTTTTATTTCAGAGATCCATGTAAGTTGTTAATATAATCCATGTAAATACATTGCGTACCTTAAATACTAATGTTAGTTCCTTAAATATGTGTAATCACTTTTTAGCAAATCGTTTCAATGATCTAGCACATGCCCGTCACGTCTTCCAGCGAACACGTTCATTATACTGTTGCGGCTGCCACGCATTCTGCTCAACAGCGAGTACTCTCTTTTACGCATTATTGCGAAGAATTCATGTGTTCGTGTTTCTGCAAACATCCCTGATGCGCTACAAAAGCGAGGCAGCCCCAACAGGGCCCTGAAAATTTTATTATATAAAACACGAAGGTCACTGTAAGCGCGCTTTGTATACGTTGTCCATAAGCTGCATGCGTAAAAAGATTGACAATAGGCTTTAAAGAGTGTAATCTTGACTTCTTTGCTGCACCGCGCAAACCTACGAATCAACATATTTCCACGGACCGACAGTGCCCTTCGCTCCCTCTCGATGTCCATATCATCTTTACAATTTTCAGTAATGTAGTGGCCTAAATATTTAAACTCCTTTACTCTACCTAGGGCAGTACCATTAAGCAAAATAGGAGGCACATTCTTTAGACACTTTTTTCCAGCTCTAAATACCATAAACTGGCTTTTCTTAACATTGTATACTAAACCATGTCTAACAGCATAATCCTCACAAACGAGTAACAATTTTCTAAGAGCACTAGCAGACGGGGCGAGCAGCACCATATCATCTGCGTAACTTAAATTGTTTAAACATACTACATCTACATAGCATCCGATATACATGCTGCTTAACTCACCGATTAGGTCATTAATGTACAGGCTGAACATGTTTGGTGAGCTTAAACCCCCTTGTCTCACCCCATATTCTAGCCTGTACAGATCGGAAAACATATCTGCCCATTTGACACTATTTATTTGATTGTTGTACCAATACTCGAACAATCGAACATGGTAACGAGTTCAGCAGGTATTTCGGTTTTCCTCAACTTACTCCACAATATTTCGTAGGACACCAAATCGACGGCTTTTGACAAGTCTAGAAAACAGGCATACACAGGTGTTTTTCTGTCTGAGTAGTACTCAACGGTTCGCTTAAGGGCCAAGATGGCACTCTCTAAAATACATAATAAAACTATCATATTCCAGTCGATTCAAAACAATCCACGATCGATTTCTTATCATACCACTATATAATTTTGTATTGAATTAGCCGTATTTATGCCATCTAGCGTCTTCTTTACGTACCACCTTAAGAGTCAATTAATTTTCGTTCGATAAAATGACTTTAATACACGTAGAATGGAGTATATGGCGGCGGAAAATATTCTACAAAAACATCAATTCATGTATTCATTTGATTTATTACATAAAAATGTAGGCTTGAAACGGCTAAAAAAAGCATTGTAATAATTATTTTCTATAAAATCAAACTTATATTCACTATTTTATGGTGGTAACTTGTAGGTGAATTTATCATAATCATAATAATTAAATAAATCGTTTGCCGTTAAATCTTTTCAAGTGATATTTTTATCAAACCGTGCGAAATGATTTAACAAATAAATAAATTTAACCATTAACACCATGACTAATTCTATACGAAACGGTAACAAACAAATTTTCTCGGGAAACGGACATCGTTTCAATATCAACGTTTTTCAATTAAACACGTCGTGAAACACACTATTGAAGGCGCTATTAAAATAGAGTGTTTCAAAACCCTCTACTAAAATAGAGTGTTTCAAAAGCCCCTATTGATATCCGATAGATAATTTGGTTTCGTTACTCAAAAAAGCCGCTACTACCCACCGCTAGTCACTAGAAATGAATGATTAACACTTGTCTACCGTACTTGACGGGATTATAGTGTTCTCTACAACGGGAGCTAGATTTTAATGTTGGCAACACTGCTGTGGTTGTCAAATTCTCGTGCTCGATTCTCTAACCTTCATGACTCGATTGGCATTTGGCATTTCAATTTGTTTTTGTTTCATTTAGACGCATTTAGGTTATTGCAGTTTCTCTATTTTTTAATAAGTTAAACTTAAAGGTATTTTTATTCAACAAGTTGACTTGGTGATAAAAATAGTTGTTTAGTTCGTTTGGAAAGAATTGTTTTTTCTACTATATTACACATTCAATTTGTTTTATATTACGGTTATAAAAGCGTATGTTTATTTGTCAATATGGATAGCCTTTTTTTGTCTCCGGATCACGTATTGCAAGGAGGATATTTTCATGAAACTCTTCGAAAATTACAAGAACCTAACACTAGTATACAACCACATAATATTATGTATCCGGTGTTTTTGCTGTAAGTATATTCTTTGATCAGAAGTAAACAACTTGGACTGAATATTTAGTTATCTTTTCTTCATAATGTATACGGTAATATCATAATAGTCTACTCTTAAATTTATTTAATACCCTATCACACTTATCACTCACTACAGCCCATCACAAGCCCTCTGCTGAATATGGGTCTCCATAGATTGCCACAAAGTACTACTCTTAGCCACCTGTGACCATTGACTACAAACTTGCTTAATCAGAATAATAAAAGTCATTGGACACTGCTTGCCAGTACTTGCAGTATGCATTGCAATTATATGGCATCATCGGTACGACTTTCCATTGACGTCCGTCGAATTAAAGATGGGTGGGGGAGGGCGGGGAGATGTGTACCCCCCTTAAAAGGAAAAAATGCGGAGCCCGCCCCCTTTTCAAGTTTTTTCATTTTTAATTCTGAGGAAATTTTTCTCATTTTATGGGTAAATATTAAGTGTAAAAAACCAGGTGGACCTCTTGGGGGAAAGGGGGTACCCCCTAAGGAAGGGGGTACCCTTCACCAAATGAATAGGGGGACTCATTCAAAGGGATTTCTGTATCTATTTTGAGACTGCAACATCTCCGGTGCTGCGGGAAGGACACCCTCTACGCCTTTATGTAACAAATCGCCACAGCCTCGGCCGCTCCGGCTCGTCCTATGCCTACACTTTGTTACAGCAGGCGGAGGCTATATGCGCCTCCGGCTCTGTAAAAACACTAGGGGTAGGACAGACTCGTACCACATGGAGTCGGGCTCAATTAATTTGGTTCCGTGACATAAGTTGAACCTAACCTATTTTATTTGTTATCTGCCTTAATAGGTGGGTACTGTTTTATACACATTTTTATACACATGTATTGTACAGTTTTATACACGTATTGCTTTAATTAATCATCAGTTTTACATTTCGTCCCACAAGCCGGCAATAGACGATAAACACTACACATTTTAATTTTAATAGCTCGTAATGATAATAATTCTGTAATTTAAATGTAAACTGTTAAATATATGTGTATGAATGAAAGCTATTGGAATGAGTACAAAATATAATTTACGTAAATTTATGTAAAATAAAATGTTACAGAATGTATAACAACTTAACCATATGTAACACAAATGTTCAGTGGCGAGAATTCGATATAATCTGAGGTAGGGATTGACATAAATTTTTTTCTCAAAAAGTACGCGTTTCTGCATGTTGAAACTTTGTGGTTATGTTAAACGTGTGTGCTTATATTAATGTAACCTTTCTGTAAAAAAAATATCAACCCTCAACTCGACGGACGTCAGTGGAAAGCTTAACCGGCATCATCATTATCATCAGTACAGCCCTTCTCAAATCGACTGTTGAACATAAGGTCTCCCTCAAGAAATGCCACAAAGCATGGTCCTTAACCACCTGCATCCATTGACTTCATGCATGTCTTACCAAACTATTAACTTCATTTAGTTGGGGGCCGCCCTACGCTTCATCTACCGGTACTCAAGAAACTTTTTTTCCCATTGATTGTCAGTTCTTCAAGCTATATAGCTAGCCCATTGCCACTTATACCTTCTGAAAAGGCTTTACCACTATAGACCACATACAGAGCACCTACATTCGCTTCGGCCAATTGTATAGGGAGCAAAGAGCACAATCTGCTACTTTGTCTTGTGTATATAGACTATGAGAAGTTTCTATATTTTATTAATCATTATTTTCTCTAAGATTTTTTAATTCTAATATCCACTCCCATATAATCTTGATAACAAATTATTAAATATATTAACTAAGTGGGAGACAAAAATTTCCATAATCAAATGGTTTAAATCATTAGATGAACAGATAAAAAACTATTTGAATGTATTGTTTGAATATACATTCCACACATATCTATTACACACCCCACACAAGCACACTAGACATTATAACATAACACTTAATACACCTACTTATAAAATATGTTTTTTTCCCAACACAGTTTCTCCACACTAAACAGGTTTATTTTAATGTACTTTTAATGAATATCACATCTGCTGTCTGGTAGTCCCATAGCACAGGGCAACCTAGTTTGGGCACCACTCTTCCACTTAGATCTTCCTGTATAAATATATAAATGTATTAATAGCTGTTAGTTAGTTGCACTTTCACTGCTGGCCTTATGAGGATGCTCAAGGTCGCTCATCAAGTTATGGGGAGATGCTATGCTCGTGGTTTTTCTGCATGATAAACTTAGAAATGAGGATATCTGTAGTAGAACTAGAATGACAGACATAGCCCAACAGATTAGTGCACTGAAGTGGCGATGGACTAGCTATATAGCTTGTAGAACCGGTAACCGATGGGGTAAAAGGTTCTAGAGTGGCACCGGTAGGTAAAGTGTGGGGCGACTCCCCACTAGGTGGAGTGACAACCTGGTAAGACATGCAGGAAGTCGATGGATGTGGGTGGCTGAGGACTATGGCTTGTGGCCTGTGTCCTGCAGTGCATTTGTGAAGGGCTGCAATGATAATAATGATGATGACCATTCATATGTGGGAGAAAGTAAATACCAAATTAAATTGAATTGAGAAAGCCTTAGCTGTGTCAAGTTGACTTGGAATATGTTGGTGTAGTTTTGTAATCAGATAGTCATTGTAACCTGACTGTACAGAGTACAAAACCTATCAAACTGCTGAGAGGTGTGAGACAGGGTGACATTATATACCTGAAACTATACACCGCTGCATTGAAAGATATTTTCAAGCTACTGGCGATTCTTATGGCAAAATCGTTAAGCACTATTCTCAATGACCTCAATAGCACCTCCCAACGGGTATATCTTAAAATGGACATGAACAAAACATACATGTCACACCTATGCCAATAGTTATTCGAAAATATTGATGAGTATGTTTTCCTGGGACAAATCGTCCGACTAGATAAGTCCAACTTCAACTCAGAAGTCAATTGACAAATTCGACTCGGCTGGGTAGCTTTTGGGAGATTAAGTCCTTTTCAATTTAACCCTTCACATGCCTGGTGGTTCTGACAGACCCACTACTACAGAAAAGCGTCGATATTTTTTAAGTTTTTGGTTTTATGTATCACGCGTCTCTATAGCTTCCCGATATAGACCAGAGGTCACTTCACCATCCCTCCTGCAGTTCTCCGCGTGTATGCGTCCGAGTAACGAGTGTGTAAAGTGTAAAGGCCCTGCCACGCATAAGCCGTGACTTTTTTTTGGTAAGTGAATGTTTTATTTTTTTCGCAATTCAATGGTTTTGTAATGTAAATGATTAACAAAAAAATCTACTGTTACAGTAAAAATGTCCAAAGAATTAAGCAATACTGACAAGACGTATTAAAAGAGGAAGATGTGGAAGAAGACGATGGTCATTCTGTTGTCATCTACAAATTTCCGGCCCCGTAAGGCCTTTTTCGAATTGGAAAACAGAAAAAATCGCTAGGTGCTAGGTCTGGGCTATACGAAAGGTGGTCAATCTCTTACACCCGTATTTATAAACTAGTAAAAGTAATTACTTAAGTAACGCTTCGTATTCGATAGTTTTGTAATTGCTCTAAGTTAGAACTGTCAAAAGTTATACTCTACTACTATATACTCAGCCAAGTACTTAAGCACTACTTTGAGGTTATTTTTGATAAAAAATGGAAACTTTGGATAGCATTGGAACGTTTTTTCTGTTATAGACAATATAGATGATAATATTATATTAGAGGAGATATAATTTGAATCTTTTTTTAAATATATATCGAATTAATAATCATTTGAACAGAAATTAAGCAAATAAGTATAAAAATCAAACATTATGTTGTAAGTTTTACACTATCTACTTTTACTGATTTAATTTAATCGAATAATAATTATTTTTAACAGAAAACAAGAATTAATTAAACATTTTTTTACTTTTACGTTTATTTCTTTAGAGTTGAATTTTTAAAATAACGATTTTGACAACCGGGCGCCTAGTAAGCGGTTTCTCTCCTGGGTAATTGTATGCCCAGTCTTTGAGAATAACCGCTCACGATGTACAGAAGTTGCCGCGATAGGCAAATAGATCTTAGCTAGGCTAAGAAGCCCGGGTGATTACCCTTTCATGCCATCTCACATCTCCAACTCATCCTCTACTCGCTTTATAGCTCTTAACTCCCTTTTTAACTCTTTTTCTGCTTTAGTTTTCTCTTTAGTTTTACTTCTTATGTTGTGGTGCATTAATTTTTTATTGTAGTTCCAAATGTCACCTTCAGTACTGTCGCCTTTTCTGAATACATCTACGAAACTATACTACGCCAAAATGCAAATAGGCGTATAACCGTTCATCCGTCAATATCAATATTTCAGAAAAGTGATTGTAACATTTGTAACGAAATACGAAGTACCGTAAGCCGATAAAACAAATTCCGTTACAAAATAACTATTACTTATAAGATTGTTCTGAAGCTATTGATCAAGTTAAAGCTCAAACAGCATAATTATTAATAAAACAGTTTCAATCTATTTTCAATATTTGTAAACTTATGTTATTAATTATCACAATAAAAATTAACAACTATTATACTTCGAAAATGAAATTACCGATTGAAGACAATTGCACTTCGGAAATTCGAGTATAATTATTTTCGGCTGAAAAACCGTTCGTCTGTTTGCTGGTTCGCAATTAAATTTTTCGGGAGTATGTTATTTCTGCTAAATAAACCTTCTTACTTTAAAAGTTTAGACGTTATCTAACTTCGACATTTTTTGCGAATATTTATTTTTGGTGCCATAAAATTAGTGTTAATTGTCGTTCGTAAGTTTTAACATACGAAATTTTATGCCTTCGAATTGTTGGTTTTTTCGAAACCTTTTAGAGTAAGCCAAAACATCGTTCATAATAATGAAGAACGATGTTTATGAACACAGAAACAACCACTAGGCGTAGAGTGTTACTTGGGCATTTGCTCAAATAAGTAACGTGTGTTACTCAACTTTACTCAACTATAGAATGTCATTTTGTAATTAAGAATTCTAACTTTAAGTAATGACTTAACTAAGAAATTAGCTACTTAGCAACAAGTAATTACTTCTTTATAAATACGGATATTAGAACCCCGTGTCTTTCAGGGCTTGCCTCGCAACATGTGCGGTGTGAACGGGCGCGTTGTCTTGCAGAAGGAGCACTCCGCGCGTCAGTTTCTCATGTCGTTTCTGTATAATAGCCTCACGGACCTGAGTCAATAAATTGGCGTAATATTGGCCATTCATCTTAGTTCCCCTGGGTAGGTAGTCGATAAGCGAAATTCCCTCGCTATCCCAGAAAACAGTTGCCATTAGCGTGGACGCCGAGTTTTCCAGCTTGAATTTCTTCGGTGGCCTCTCTCCTTTTTTATCCACTGCATGGACTCTTGATTGGACTCCGGATCATATTGACGAATCCATGTTTCATCTACAGTGACCATCCATTGCCAAACGTCTTCTTTGTTATCGCAGACTTGCTCCAAAAATCTTTGCAAGTTGCGAGTCGACGTTGTTTGTTGAGCGGTGTGAACATTTGCGGTACTCAGCGCGCGCTAATTTTTGTCATATTCAAATGTTTGTGTAAAATTTCTTAAACTCGTTCTTTGCTAATCTGCAATTCTTCAGCAATCTGCCACAATTTAATTCTTCGGTCGACCAGAAAGATTTTTTCGCTTTTTCGGAAGTTTTCTTCGGTCAGTACCGTAAGGGCGGCCCGGGCGAGGGTCGTCTTCACAGCTCTGTCGTCCTTGTTGAAATATGCGGGCCCATTTTTTCACAATCGTATATGAAGGCGCGGAATCCTGAAGAACCGATGACATCTCTTCAAAAATGACTTTCGGTGTATTTCCTTTCTTTACGAGGAATTTTATCACAGCGCGGTGTTCAAAATTCCGAGAATTTCCAGATTCGGCTGACATGGTGATGTTTGTTGTTCAATAAATAATGGAGCTATGAGTGCAAACTTTTCCGCCGGCCTGGTAATTCAAGTAGTGACGAGGAAATGAATCAATCTTTAGATAGTTTAGCCACAAGATCGATTTATAAAAGAAAAGATAATACAATATGTCATTGCGATCCACCATGTGTCCCCGTCCGTACAAGAAGTGAAAATATTGTCTCCGGGAGGCCAGGAGTAAAATCTCATACAAAAAATGTGGTGCTTGATTTCGACTGCTTTCGTCTTTTTGTCATTAAAGACATGTTGTCTGAGGTACTAGTATATACTAATCAGAAGATACGCGATATAAGGTAGCCCGTATAGAAACTACTTTGAATGAATTAAAAGCGTTAATTGGACTATTATATCTCGTTGGATTATTCAAATCTGGAAGAGAAAACTTACAAGACTTAAGGGTGAATGATGGAACGGGTATTGAAATGTTTCCAATGACTATGAGTTTGAGAAGAATTGCATTCATAGTGAATTGTTTGAGATTCGACAACACTGATACGCGTGCAGTAAGAATAACTTTTAACAAATTGGCACTTATTAGACAATTATATGACAACGTAAAAAACTGTCACGATGTTTATGTTCCATTCGAAAGTCTGACCATCGATGAACAGCTGGTAGCATTCCGTGACCGATGTGCGTTTTGCCAGTATTTGCCAAATAAACCAGCAAAATATGGATTAAATATTATTGCGCTTGTTGATGCTATGACATACTATTCTTTTAATGTGGAAATCTCTGCGGCAGAACAACCAGAAGGACCATACAAAGTGAGTATAAGCCACATGACTTAGTTGATTGTATTAACACAACTCAAACAGCACGAAACTTCAATATGGACAATTGGTTTACAAGCTACCCTACGTATTACCATTTGTTGAAAAATCATTAACTAACAGCTGTTGGAACCATGAAGAGCGATAAAGCATAAGAAAATACAAAGGGTTCAAAACGCCTGCGCACGTTTCTGCTTCACATTCCCTAAGAGATCACACATCACCCCATTTTTAAATCGACACGACCTGATGAGTATGGCTGCTTGACGTACCCTCCACCTTACGTCATTGCTTTTTGGAGTTATAAATAACCATCCTACCGGGAACCATCGTACTTGTTCCAAAAGCTTATTTTCTCGCAGCGTGCGATTAAGACAGCATCACGACTCACATACCCTAAGCATCACACAGCTGCCTTCCGTGGTAGTTTCCGTTTAGCTGCCACGAGGTGCTGGAATGATATACCACCACCGATCAGAAATAGTAAAACAGTTACCACTTTTAAAACTTTATTATAAAAGTTTCTGATTTCCGTACAAAAATCCAGCAAATAGGCATGAATGGTTTGGTTCATACAATCTCGATGCTAGCACCGTACATGCACATACGAACACACTCAAACGCGCATGCACACATCCACATACACATACACAATTTATTTTATTTTTTCTGTATGCATACAACCGTTTGTTCATCTCAACACTATCAATGTTGCACTGTCACGTGGAATTTTGACAGTTTTTTTTAATTTTATTTTATATTTTTCTTTAGTTTTTTTTTCTCTTGCTGTTATTTGTCATCTGTCTCACACTCCTTGCTCCACTGAAAATCAGCGTTACGAATTGATGTACATTTTGGTGCATGTTATGTTATTCCTTTTTTAAATATTATTGATAAGATATAAATTTTTTTGTTATTAATGTTTGTACCAAATAAACTTTCTTTTTCTTTCTTATATACCACGAAATTTCAAAGCACCCCGTGAAGTAAACACGTCACTTTTCGGTTTCCAGAAGGATTTGACTTGGAAATGTTTTCATGCTATCATTCTTACATCACGATAGTGAAGTAGACCCTGGAACAGGAGACCGCCACAAGCCAGTAGTAATAACCTTTTATAATAAAACCAAAAGTAGGGTGGATAACGTGGATAAGCTGATACGAACTTATGACGTATCTCGAAGTTCAAAGAGATGGCCTTTGACCATATTTTTCTGGATTCACAATACTTCCGCAATAAATGCAAAAATTGTTCAAATGTTGAATACAAATTATAAATCACCAACCAGGAGAGAATTCCTAAAAAGCTTAGGCATGGCATTAATAGCTCCACATCAAGCTGAAAGAAAGCTAACTTGAGCCTTCCTGTGAGCCTTCGCAAAAGAATCTGTACTCATCTCTGGGAACCATCAGGCCCTCCACCCAAAAAACCTTGTGCTGATGTCAAAAGACGTTGTTATTTGTGTCCGGTAAAAAAAGATCGCAAATCGAAATACATTTGTACTGTGTGTTCGAGTCACATTTGCATGGAGCATGCAAACTTTATGTGCGAAGATTGTCGCTTATCTTAGCAGTGAATAATTATCCTTAGTCAGAGTTAATTTTTATTTCAGCGTTATCTAACTATAGAAAATTTATCAGTGGCTTAAATAAACCAGTCCGATTTTTATCTCTGTTTTTAATATAATATTTTGATTATAAACTACTGAGTCTATTTCTTGTTAGCTTGAAGAAGAAATACATTCATTCAATTAATAAATAATTTTAAAATATAAATAGCTCTACTTTTTATTTATTTCCTACAAATATAATAAACATAATTGCTAAATACGTGCAATCTAATATTCCTAGAGCATATCTTTATGTTAAAAAATATATAATTTCGGGTCCGTCAGACCCACCAGGCATACGGTGAGTTTTCAATCCACCAGGCATACGGGTTAATTATTAAATTCCAAATAATCCTCATAAAATTTAAATTGAGAACATTAGCCCTTAGATACTACTTCCCATTCAGTTCGTTATAGTTGTGATAAATGTATGTGTTGGTAATTTTGCTCACTTTATAGAAATGATTAAGCATTCCTTATTTAAAACTTGATAAACTTTAAACTTGTTATCTTACTTGTACTATGTAGTTTTTGTAGATACCAATACAAAAGTTTGTGGGGTGTGTTTGATGATAATTCGAACAGTTATTTGTTCATATACTTATTAACATTATAACTTGTAGCCATGGAGTGGCAAACTGTGGGTGTTAGAGGCAACAGAGGGAAATAAAGCATAGGTATCAGCATCTTCCTGATAACAACTTGAATAATAAAAAACCGTGGTTGCATGGCAACTATGGCAAATATCCCTAGGTTTTATTATTATGCTTTCCCAAGATATAAGGGTTTAGAGGAGGTGGGAGGGGTGGAGGGGATAACCCTGCAGGTAGAGAAAGGAGAAAATCAATGATTTTCCAAAAAAAAAATATCTAAGATTTGGGGGGCTGCACTTCCTCCCATTTTACAGAAACACTAAAGTTACTAGGGACAAAGATCATATGGATAAGTCTATGAGGAACTCTGTTTGCCTTTAAATCCTACTTAACACATGCAAGTGTTTTGTTTTTTGTGGGTGCTATATATTTGTGAGTAATAAGGGAACCCGTTCAAGTTTCTTAGATATTGAAGAATTGAAAAAAAAAATCATTTTTGTACACATTATTGGAAACTTTTGGGTAACATTGTGCTTCACCCATGAGTGGGTTCTGGGGTAATTCTTGTTAATGCGTGTATCAACTGCATTGCATTTAATGCCTTATTTATTTTTCATTTACATAACATAAAAATAGGCAGCCACATTTTAACCTATTGCTCTGATTTCTTGATAGGTGCTTTCATATTTTTGATACTAACCTACCCTAAATAACCCGTGCACTCACTGTCACCTAACTTCTCTAAATAGTTGCAAATGTAATGTTAGAATTAAATGGAACAATACAGCTAGATAATAATAAGTAAAGTTAAAGTTACAGTCTATATATGCCCCACTACTGGGCACAGGCGTCCTCTTCTTACTTCTGAGTGGGTTTTGGGCAAGGAAGTATCCGCCGCGCTGACCCAATGCTTGTGGCCAACTTCACATGTCTTCAAAATAGCTTTTTGTTTCTCAGACATGCAGGTTTCCTCATGATATTTTCTTTCACCGCCGAGCACGTGGTATTTCAGCACTTAAAATTACAATTGATAATTTCATTGGTACCGGCCGGGATCGCACCCGGGTTGCTCGCGTACTGTGAAAATTTCAGCGTGTGTTAGCCATCTGAGCTACCAGGCACCTTATTAATTATAATTAATTAAAAGGTGATTTCAAAGAACCCAAAAAAAAAGTGAAATAATTTCTATATAATTTATTCAAGTATTACGTAAGCAAACTTTCTACGACTTTAGATTCCCACACCC